>DWGJ01003501.1:0-13238 GCA_018246895.1 Aspitha aspitha aspitha | reverse complement strand
GCCCGCCGCGGCCGCGCCCGCGCCGCCCGCGCCCGGCGCCGCCAGCCGCGGCCAGTGCAGCCGCGCGCGCCCGCCCAGCTCCGTCTGCGCCACCTGAACCGCCGGTAGGATCACACTTTTCGAACGTGCGCGCGCCGGACCACGTTTTATACTTCTGAGTGCCTTGATATTTCGAAAGATGTTTAACGCCGACGACGTGGAATTCACAATATTAAATTCTATAATTTGTATAATCATAGTAACATAATAATAACATCATTTATCTACGTATATACGCTGGATTAGGTATTTGGGTTTTTTTTTTTAAAGAACTTTGTAGTCGCTCTGTAGACAATTAAACGATATTAATAGTTTATTTTTAACCTGCCAAAATTATGATTTCCTTTTTACTATTGTAATCAGTATAGAGATTAAAATAAATGATGACAAATAGTTGTTAAGTAACAAGTAAGTTTGTAACATAGTTAACGACACCACTTGGAACTCACCGTGTAACACGTACGAAGCAATCTACAAGTGTACACTACTGGCACACAGTTCGGGTATTTGCGGGTCTGGATGTCAAATTACCTACATAAGTATGTGTGATTAAACAGAGTAGTTTTATTCGGTTACCGACCGCGCGCAGGCCGGGCCGGGCCGGGCCGGGCCGGGCGGCCGAGTGCAGTCGTAACGTGCAATACGGCCGGGGTACCTCGGTGGTATGCAGCAGCAACGTGAAGTTGAGCGGCTCGCCCGTCTGCCGTTCGAACAGCGCCAGCCGCTCGTGCAGCAGCGCCAGGTCCTCCGCCAGCATCTGCGACTCCTCCTCTTCACTGCGCCGCAGCCATCTCTGTCCCTCTGTCGAAGCGACGCAACGATGAGAGTCGGCATCGCGCACGCAAGCGGAGCACCGAGGAAGGCGCAGCGTACCGGGCCGGTCGAGGCCGAGGCCGGCGTAGCAGGCGGGCGCGCAGGCCGCCTCGGGCGCGAACGTGAGCGCGCCCAGCTCGCTCGCGCCGCGCGCCGCCACCCGCCGCGCGCCGCCCCGCCAGCGCAGCGCGCGCCCGCCGCCCGCCACGCGCACGCCCACCACGCTCATGCGCACCGGCATGCCGTTGTCCACCGTCAGCTCCGCGGACGACCACACGTACTGATGCGACGTCACACTTTATTTATATTAATCCTAGTGTACCCTTTAGAGCGGGAGAGCCGGTCGAGGACGAGAAGGGGAAAAGGGCGTTCGCACGACCGATATACGTTCGTAGAAAACGATAAGTGACCGAGAAAAGTGAAAGTTCGACAAAAGAGTACTGACCGGAGCGGCAGGCGGCAGTAGCAGCGGGCGCGGCGCCAGGCGGCCCGGGAGCGCGCGCAGGCGCAGCGCGGCGGCCGTGCGCGCGTGCTCGCTGCGCACCCAGAGCTCGCCGCGCCAGGAGCCCGCGCGCGCCGGCACGCGCAGCCGCAGCGACAGCGGCGCGCTGCCACCGCCCGCCAGACACACCTGCGCCACCACCACCGCCGCCGTCAGTCGCTCGCGAGGTGCTCGAGATACGCGAGGGACGTTTGTCGACTTAAGTTCTCCGTTGATGACTCTTTTTTTACTAGTGTTATGAAAATTGAAGGTCGCGCGAGGCGACTACCCGTGTCGAGCCCGCCGGCCAATTGTGATCCTTTTTGCTCCTAGCCTTCGCATAAATATGTGTGTGCAATAATATTTTTATGAAAAGAAGAAAATATTAATAAATCGACCAGTGCCCACGCGGAGTGAGCAAGAAAGTGACCGTGACGCGCGGATGGCCGCGTACGCACGACAGTTTTGAATATTCAATATGATACATAAAGGTGCGAAAGTGTGCAATGCGTCTTTCGTGCCGGCGGGAGGCAACCGCGCGCGCCTGTGTAGGCTGGGTGTAGGCTGGGTGTAGGCCGGGTGTAGAAGGGGCGAGGAGAGACTGACGGTGGATCCGTTGCGCGGCGCGTGCAGCAGCAGCGCGGCGGCGGCACCGGGCAGGCGCGCGCCCAGCGCGGCGACGCACAGCGGCGCGGGCCCGGGGTTGCGCAGGCGCGCGCGCACGTGCAGCGTCGCGCCCGCGCTCACCACGCCCAGCTCCAGCGCCTCGCGCGTCGCGTTGGGCCACTCCCACTCCTGTGACCACACGCGATGCGCTCTAATGGGACTCGCATTTCTATCGATCGTTCGGAACCCGCATAACAACCGTGTACATAAAATAAACACTTAAAAATACTCAACAAAATGACATCGATGTAATCGAAATAAAGGCGTTCGTATTTGTTGTGTGCGTTTAAAAACAGTCGTGAGCCGTAACAGTGTCACCCGCGGCTGCCCCGCGCTAGCTCCGCGCACGCCCCGCGCCCGCGCCGGTCGCGTCACACCGTTGTAACACAATTCTTTACAATAGATTCAGTGAACCGACGGCCTCATGACAGCAATATTCTTATCTTCATATTTTTTAATCGATTTGTCGGAAGAATCGGATCCTTTGGTATAAATTAATCAACATATATGTATGTAATGGTACATCTCTAGTCCCGCGGCAATGACGAACGTCAAAGGCGCCGAAGGTAACGGTAGGGGAAGGCGCGGGGCGGCGCACGTCGGTGTCATGTCTACTTGGATAATTTGATTTTTCATCATGCAACCATAGTAGTCTGCGTGAATATCAATTTTACATCGATTAAAAACGTGCGTTCTTAAAATCGCGAGAGAATACGAACGTAAAGAATGATCGATCTCCGATCTGAAATGAACAATTTTTGTGGAATAAACACGGTGAGCGGCGCGAGGGCGAGGTCCGATACTCACGAAGGCGAAGCGGCCGCCGTGCAGCAGCAGCGGCAGCGTGTAGTCGGAGAGGTTGGTGCGCAGCGTGAGGCGCTCGTCCAGCGTGAAGCGGTCCAGCAGCGCGGCGTCGGCGAGCCGCACGCGCGCCACCGCCGCGCTCTCGCCCGGCCGCAGTAGCAGCGGCGTGAGGTCCTCCAGCAGCAGGTGGCGCGCCGCCGCCGCCGGCACCAGCAGCGCGTCCACCCGCAGCGGCGCCGCGAACTCGTTGTGCGCGCGCAGCTCGCGCGGCCGCCGCGCCGCCTCGCGCCCCGCCGCCCGCGCCGCCCGCACGAACCTGCACAGCGCGCCCTCGTCACCCGCGCCCGCCGCCCTCCACCGCTCGACCCAGTCGGACACTATAGCCACTTTAATAATATCCGAGGTGTCTCTGATGAGTTCTTTAATTCGTTTTTTACTTTAAAAAAATTAGGATCCACGAAGGCCGACGGAACGGCGACGCGTTTCGCTTCATAATATGTACGACCGTCGGTCCTACTTCGACACTCGGCTACCGTTCATATCGTTCGAAACGTCGACGAATAATGCATTCGTACAATGCATATCATATACTCCGATGAAGAATACCATAAGGAGCATCATAGCGAATGAAGAAAATAATTGGGCTAATGAGAGGCGAGGATCACGTACTGCAGGCGGTCGGGGGACAGCACGAGCGCGCCCGGCAGCAGCCGCACGGAGTAGGGCAGCGCGGCGCGGCCCAGCCGCACGCAGCCCGCGCACCACGCCTCGCGCCCCGCGCCCCCGCCGCCGCCCGCGCCCGCCCACAGCTCCGAGTCTGGCGAGCGGCGTCACACGTGCGTCAGCTACACCTCTACCGCCGTACCGGCGACGCGCCCTCGCATTCGCTCATGTTCAAATAATTTAGTGCCTACTAGAAATCATTTCGATCATCGTTGACCTAGTAATGATATAATTTTAGTACCTACCTACATGTTTCATATCCACTACAGGATGTCGACGATACTTACAATCGAGAGTGAGTTGTGCGACTTTAGTGAACTCCTGATAGGGATCCAGGTGCGAGCGCAGGAGCCGCACGTGCGCGCCGGCCGGCCCGCCGCCTGCAACCGTATCGAGAGCGATGCGTCAGAGGCGTTGTACGGCCGCAACGCGCGCGCTCCGGTGCGAGGGCACGATAACGATACCGTTGGCGCGCTTGGTGTCGGGCGGCACGGCGGCGGCGCACGGCTCGGCGGGCGGCGCGTCGAGCGGCTCGCCCGGCCCCGGCTCCGCGGCGGGCCAGCAGCGCGCTCCCCGCACGCCCGCCTCCAGCCGGACGGGCAGCCCGCCGCTGTTTGCCACTTCCACCTCCAACTGATCGATAATGTTACTAAATAACCAAATAATATCTTTCTTCAAAATAAAATGATATGAATTAAATCATCGAAGAAAATATAGTCTGAAGAGGCGCTCACCGTGTGCGGAGGGTCGCGCGAGCCGCGCGCGCGCAGCCGCAGCTGCAGCGGGCGCGCGTGCTCCCCGGGCGGCGCGCCGCGGGCCTCCACCGCCACCACCAGCCCGCCGCCGGGAATGTCCGCCTTGATCCTGCACATGTACAGCGGACGGTCAGCCGGCGCGCGCTCGCTGCCGTGCGGCCGGCGGGCACACGAGCGCTCACCGAACGTAGGCCGTGAGCGGGTGATGGTGCAGCGGAGGCGGCGCCAGACGCAAGCGCACGAGGGCGCGCGCGGTGCGCGGCGGCACGGCCCACAGGTCGCGCGGCGCCGCGCGCCCGCCGCCCGGTAGCCGCAGCCCGAGCCACGCGCCCGACGAGTACACCTCGCTCACCTGCACACGTTATCCGATGAGCGGTCGGTCGGCGGGGCGGGAGCGGGCGAGAGTGGGGCGGGAGCGGGGCGGGAGCGGGGCGGGAGCGGCGCGGTACCTGCACGGTGCGGTCGGTGGGGTTGTAGAGCGCGAGCTCGGGCTCGACGCTGGCGTTGAGCGGCACGCGCACGCCCACCAGCGGCCACACGTCGTACTCGCTGGCCACGCCCACCGCGGACACCTGCGCCGCATACGTCACGCTTCATTCCGATATTATACTTTTATTTATCTATACTTAATATTATAAAGCTGAAGAGATCGGTTGAACGCGCTTCTCGGGAACTACTAGTTTCAATTGAAAAAATATTTTTGTGTTCAATAGTCCATTTATTGAGGAAGGCTATAGACTATATAACATCTCGCTATGACTAATAGAAGTGGAGCGGCAATGACAAATGTTGCAAAAACGGGAAAATATTGATTTCCACTCGGGCGAAGCTGCGGGGCACAGCTAGTTAAATATATTAGTGTACGTACATATGTATCAAATCAATCAATATGTTGTAATGAAATTGTCGAAATAGCTAGTGGTGTGTATGGTGTGTGTATGGTGTGTGTAGGGTGTGTGTACCGGGTACTTGTGGACGCCCAGCGAGGTGTGCACGTAGAGGTGCGCGGCGACGGGCCCCTCGCGCCGGCCCAGGTACACCACGCTGAAGGTGGTGTTGGCGCGCGGCGGCAGGCTCTGCAACACAACGCCACGCCGGCTACACTACGGGCCTCGCTCCGGCCGCATGCCACATGCGACAAGCGACAAACAAGCGTCAATACCACCGTACCGCCGACATCAGCGACGCCCACCAAAGCGTGTAACACTTCATTTTCCCGTAACATTTGTTCATTCCGCTTCTCGTTAAACGTTCCATTGCTCACAAAATTGCCATGTAGGTACTGATCCGACTAAATTTGCATGAATATGAAGGTAACTTTTAGAACTAAGCTAAGTTTTGTAGAATGGAAGAAAATGGTATTCGGAACAAGGTGAGGTCGGTGAGGTCGGTGAGGTCGGTGAGGTCTGTGAGGTGGGAGGCGCGCCCGCACTGGGCGCTGCAGCCGGCGTGTGTGCGTCCGTCGCGTCCGTCTCCGATGGAGCCATCGATCGCGCCGCCCGCCGTCCTTGCACGAACAAATTAAACCGAAATACACCACAATTACCGCAACACTACCATGTGTCCACGGAACATTGATTATTTTATATTTAGCTATCGGTACTCGACCACATGAAAAATAAAATGTATTCAACACCGAAGACCATTAATACAGCGGACGATTGCGTCGGCTCGCGGCCCGTTTTCGGGACGACAACTGCTAATGCTTCGGACCGTACTCGTATATAAAATCGAAATATACACACTCGACTTAAACTAGTTCACATTTGGAATACGATTTAGTTTGACATCGACGATATTTCGTACAAAATGTCACAGCATGCGTTCGAAGATCCCAACAGGAGAAATGTCGCGTTCACGCCTCGCCAACATCGAACCGGGTTCTATGTCATTTCTGCATTATGACCTACATCGTTCTCTTTAGCCCGATTATTAAATGAAATCCATACAAGATGTGTTGTACACCTAGACACCGTGAGCGGCTCCACCGAACGCTCTCGGCGGCGGCCGACCAACAGAATGTGTCCTCCCGGCGCGCGACTACGCGATATCTTTCAGAGCAACATATTTGCTGTTGCGCTAGCGAAGTCCGATATTAACATCGAAAAATTTGGTACAATATTAGAGACTGAAGCTCGAACCGTTCGAAAAGATCCAAAGATGTCGAGTCGTTGAGCGGCGCGCGGTCAGCTCGTCGCGAAGGTTCTGACAGATTGAATGGAAACATTTCCATAAACTCGATTATTACTAAATTGAAATTAAGCTGAACACACATCCGTTGTATCCATTGCAATGTCAATTATTTCCTCTTGAAGCAATTTTATATTTCTACTTGTTTAGCATTATTCCTTCATGCTTCTCCGCCCTTCGGAACCGTCCCTCCCGGCTACAAGGTACGAATGAACAGTTTCAATATAACCAAACTACATACAAGTAGCCAATTACGTGCAAATCCAATCGGTTCTCGTTACTGTAATTGTACAATTGCTACGGGTGGCAGATGGAGCACTTAACTGTGCAGAATAATATTTCCGAATGGCATTTCCATCGGAAGGCGGGAGTGCCGCCCGTGCCCATTGAGCTATACTGTGCCGTATTTGTGCGACGCGGGTTGATGACGTACTCGTACTTTCAACTCTACTTGCAACGCTCTATTCGTTAAATCTAAGTCCTTTATAGAATCGTAAACAATGCATTGGATCATGTGATGATCTTTAGCAGAGTCGTTGTGCATGAGCCCGCGAAGGTTCCGAGTTGGTACGACCAATTTTCGACAGAGGGCGCCGCTGTCATTGTAATGAATTTGATATATTGCCGCGACAGTTCACGCCGATTTGAATTGAAACGAAAACAGCGAACTAAATTTATTTTATTCGATGGTGTAGCAAAACGCGCAGGGACACCTAGTAAAATTATAATAACAATGAGAAATTGAATTTCAGCCAGTTTTAGAAGCAATAACATACAGATAGGGATAGAGGCGGGCGAAACATTACGCTCGCAGCTCTCACCGCAACGATATATATACGTAATGATTGGGACCGAGACCATAATCGATATGCGATCACTGGGAATGTGGGGCGCCCGACATCGACATTTGTGGGCTACGGTCGCCAACACGACTAGGTTTATCTTTCTTATAAAATGTTTGTAAAACTCATGTCGACAGGAAAAGGATGAGCGCAAATTCATAACTAAATGGGCGAACGTTTGAAGATTATGTTGTACGTAGTAGGTGTAACTAGTGATAACATGGTGCAGGAAATGGAACACAGCGGCCGGGAGCGGCGGGGGTGTGACGTCGCTGGTCCGCTGTGATCGTTGTCGATGCGACAGTCCGTCGGGTCGTGTCCCTCGGACCGACAGACCACGTGATTTTTTGCATAGATAGCGTGCGGCAAACAGATTGATATAGACTACTTGTAATCCGGAACTAATCCTATGTATTTTTACGCGATTCAACTTTAAAACTATGTAAGCCTTAAAGGCACTTTAATCACATTCTATGTTTGAATGTTGTGTCGTATCGATATTAAAGTGTAGGTGAAGGGGAAAATAACTGTTTTTGTGTTTTACGATCCATATTACAGCCGTAGGATAGATTTCGTTTGAGACTTCATTAGTACAGTAACTATGAAATTTTAGAAAAGTACACGACACGCGTCTTTGAATAAGACAATGGAAAGGGTTCACCGGTAGAGAATGCCATGAGGCAATAAGTTCACCCTTCGTAATCTCCTAGGTTACAATAGTGTTAATAAATAAATAGTAAATGATTGTAGTGCTCGCACGGATGAAGTCTCGTAGATGACGTAGCTACCGACTAGTAGATAATACACGAATAAGACATCAGTAGGTAGGTGAGCGGAAAACATCTTATCGCTAAAACACGAATCGCGATAAGTCATACGTTATACGACACGGCAATCGTAAAACGCCTCCTCGGTTGCGACCTGGTCCGAAACAGCGCGGCGAAAGAAACACCGATAAAGAGCAGTCTGTAGCGCTCTCCCAGCGCACGACACGGCTCGCGTCGCAATGATAATCGTGATGATCTATAAAGATCGTAGGAGCATGCAAGGCCGCAAAAATCTTAGTAGTTCCAAATGTACATGTAGCCGCGCCGCCGACGATGACGACGACCCCGGCGAGCCCCCTCTCCAGGTTTTACTTTACTTTCACATTTCTAACTAAAAAAATAATAAACTTTACGCCACTGCTACGAATTACGAAACCTTCGTTGCCAGTCAATAGGTATTTATAACGGATGATCTCTGAAGTAAAAAATTCTACTTCAAGAGTTCCATTCCTTAGAAACGTAGATTTTTACGTTATCGTTACGAATGTTTGTTTACGTTATCTGCAAGAAATTAGTAAAGTATTATGCAGAGTTCAAAGTATATTAAACAGTTGCATCACAGCAGACATGCGAGCTCCCCGCAGAGCCGACCGAACGACGGTAGCACAAGGTAAGGTGCGGGAGCAGCGCTGAGAGGACACGCTCACCTTGGCCTCAAAGAAGGAGGCGTGGAAGTCCGGCGTGGTCCCGGCGACGGAGGCCAGGTGCAGCGTGCTGTTGGCGGTGTTGGTGAGCGTGACGGCGCGCACGTGCGCCGCCGCCAGCGCCGCGCGCCCGAACTCCAGCGCCGCGGGCCGCAGCCGCACGCCGCCCTCCGCGCCCTCCGGACCCTCCGCCCGCTCCGGACCCTCCGCCGCGCTCGCTCCCGCAGACTCTCGACGCCGCTCTTTGCCCCATTCCTATACCGAATCCGACGTCATCAACTTGACTTCAAACCGCACGGAAAACATATTACATCCGCGACCGACGATTAAATTGCATAATATTGAAATGATTATACCGAGTGACGCGAGGGTACCGCGCCCGTATCTGTCTACGTTCAAGCAGTCAATAATTCACGGGGTGGTCGGTGCCTGCAGTATCAATCGTTTCCTGAAGACCATATATTAACTTCAGTTCGGACCATCTGTCCAATTTTAAGTGACATCTACATTATGCCGCGTCTTAAAAACCTCGCTATAGTTTCCAACTTGACGATACAGATTATGTATTTATTACACTTCCAGAGCAGCGTATGACACGTTACCGACAAACTACAGTACTGACTTAAAATTAAACTATAATACAAATAAGATTAATTGCACCATAATAATGAAACACTGTAATAGCGGCTAATCGTTGCACACCGCTTTATTTCAAAGTGTACGAGTCAATCTATATTTAGACTTATAGACATTAGATTGAGAATGTTTGTGTTATTATTGATGGCACGATGACACTGGCATGTACCCGTCTGGTGGTTTCCCTCGAGGATACACATTACATACACATATTGTATATTATACAAAAGTAAAAGCAGCCGATGCACTCGTCGGTATGTATTAATAGAATAGATCGGAATATGTAGCGGGAACGAGGCGCGGCCGTTGACCCGGCGCGGGATAGATATAGATGTTAGGCTCGGAAGTGTCCCTGTGCCATCGGCATGACAAGGCCATCGTGGACTGAAGTACTCGTATGATGTTTGAGCGCACATCGCCGGCGACGCTCCGGCGGTGGCTGGCGGCTCGCGTCCATATCACGTATTTCATGTTAACAAGATACCAATTCAATAAACCCTTATACAGCGCGACCGCACATCAACAATATTAATGAGTGTATTGGGTGATTATATCACTTCACTGGGCTGTAATTGTAATAATCGTGTACTACTGTACAAACAACTGTTCCAGGAGTTTCCTGTAGTATTATATGTTATGTGAATAATTTGTACATTAATATGGTAATAAAATTTTAAGTAAAATAACCTTTAACGACATCCCTGTGTGGAGCACCTTTGGGAGGTGGTACAACATATGTGCAGTGCAAATTATACATTTATAACATTAAAATGGAATCACTGTATATTTCTGATGTAACAGATGTTTTGACAAATTATTGAAATATTTTAATTTTTTTGCTTCATTTTCCAATAAATATAATGTAAAGAATATGAAAACTTACTTGAAATGTGACCCCCTCTATAAGAGAGTCATGCACTGAGACTCCTGTGAACAAGAAAAAAATAGTGCAATGCATTTGATGAGCAGCAATAAAGTAGTGTTACTCTTTATCCTATATCTCATCAGTGTTGATGGGTTGTTGGGTTCACATAGTAGAGTCAACTGTACATAGCAATTGTTGTTGGCAATATCATGTAATTACAACTGTGCCCGTGGCTTCGGCCACATCAAAATTAATATTTTCCTGTAAATGTAACATTTGTCATTGCTACTCCAGTACTATCAGTCATCTCGTAATGTTATATAGCTTATGGCATTGAAGAAGCTAGACTTTGAGATTTTTTTGACAAACAATTTTTTATCTTTTGTAAAAAAACATTTTTTTTTTAAATAGCATCCTATGTTACTTGTAATACCTCCAAGAATATGTGTACAAAGTTTCATGATAATCGGTTAAGTACTTCTTGTGTGAAATCATAACAAACAAACTTACATTCACATTTATAATGTTAGTAGGGATAGATAGTAATGCAATTCCCAAGCTTCACTGTTCCATAAAGACATAATGTACGGTGGGCCGAGCAAGCCCAGCCTTACGTAACATTCAAAATGCTGTCATCAAGTATTGCCACTGCATCAGCCGGGTGCCACCCTCCCTGTCCCCTAGCGCACCAGTGTTACACCATGCCCCTCAAACTACTTATGTTCTGTATAATTATATCTCTCTCATTCTACACTGAACCCAGCCGATCCCCTGCATTGAAGAGATCTGTGCCAACTAGTCCTACTATCAGCTATGATGAGAATTGACGTCAAATTGATGCAACAATCACCAATTCACTCAGAAATATAATGTGTATTTTAAGAATAATACATCTTTAACATAGTTGGATATTTTTAGTAACTGCATTGTGTAATACTGAGCATGATAAAAATGCAGTGGACAATCCTTTTTAAATACTGGCAACCGGAAGCAACCACACTTCTATAGGATTATATTCACTGATGATATAAAGATAAAAGTAATAGCTTATATTATGCTGATAGCAAATTTCAATACCTATATTGACATCAATTAAAAGCTGCAACAATATCAATTATGTTAAATAATGAACATAAAGTGTGTTAAATCGCATCGGTCTCCCGCTGCGCCCGCTGCCCGCGAGGACTTCCCGGTACGGCTGGTCATTTCACCGCCTTTTCTTCATATTCAAATATCTACTAAAGACATTGTGGAAGTAACACGATAAAACATCTCGATGTCGTATTTACAACCTAACCTACCTACGTTTTTACAATCTAACTACCGGGAAGTTCGGCTGAAATTTCGTCACATATTTTTGGCGAGTAATTGTAAAAGAATATTGTAAAGGTGAAATTAAATCGATTTTACCATGGCTCCTTCCCTGGCCTGTCAGTTGAGTGTTGAGCGATATATCCAACAATGTCAATATAAATACGTAACACCATAAAATTTTTCGATACATTTTGTGATAACCGTTCGCGTCGGACCACTGTCTGTTCACATTTCTCGTGCACAATTATATTTATTTATCAAACCGCAACCTTACATTCACACTTTCAATTCAACTCGCAGTGGCAAGTATGCGTTTTTAAGATGAGATTACGTACAGATAATATATTACGTTTTGACAGATGGCTTTGCCAGAAAAAATAAGTCGCTGTCAGAGAAGCGTTCATGAATTCTGTTAATAGTAAAAAATAACAATTCTAATATAACAAAGCGGACTGTCCTGTGAATATTTTTGACTATCACGAAATATCGAAATATATGTAACAGAGTGCGATATGTTAATGACTATGATCCTTTGATTTGACTACCTTTGACTCTCCGACGATTGCTAAACAAACATCATATTTAATTTTATATGGCAATCTATGATACTAATACTATAATATAAATATATATAATTTTACAGAACGGATCTGTTATTTTGTGACGACGCCAATAATGTCATTTTTTAGACAATAAGATATATATTCGATCTTGAAGCGGAAAATAATGACTTTGGTTTTGCAAGTTTTGACAATAAAACGTGTAAAATTAGGTTCCTAAGAGAATTACTGCGTAGCATTATGGAAGACAATCGTGAGAATGTTTGAAGTTTCGACGTAACGCGCAAAATACTTTGTTTTGTAGTTGGAATTAAGTGAATTGTTTAAAAATTGTGTTTGTGAACAGTGTCAACCGATGGCGAGGATGGGTCCCCGGAGGCGGGCGCGGGTGAGGCGCCCGAGGAGCCGAACGAGCCAGAGGAGCAGTTCGACATCTCGCTGCCGGCCGCACATTCCGTATGTATTGTTTTTGCTTGCTGTGAGATTCGAACACTTACTTGAGCTTACTACGATTAGTTATTTCGTAGTTGAATTTGATTAAATCAAAATCGTGAACACTTCATTCCAGTACATGGGTCCCGGGCTGGTAGCGCTGACGGGAAGGTCGGTGCTGGAGGCGGGCTGGGAGGGCAAGGTGCCCGTGATCGTGCGACATGGTACTGTATTTCCCGGGGAGACGGTCCCCTTGCTGTTGACAAATAGCCACGATACATCAATGATGTTTCAAGCTATTAGGAGAGATAAACTGTTTGGCTTACTTTGTCCCGAGTAAGTAATTAAAACTTTTGAAGCATTTCCCTTTACTTTAATTGTAACGTTTTTTACTTTTACTGATGTGTGTGTTGAGAGGTTTGCATTTATGTTGCAAGTTTTGTGTTTTACTTAGTGGAATAACTCATTTACATCCAATTAATGCTATTATGTGCATAATTTTCTTGACTAGTGGTCGCCTGCTGGTCGAAATACGACCATAATCAAAAATAATTCTTTGACATTTCTTGCGACTTTTTGTTTGACATTGACAACCAGAATGTAAACAATGAACGTTGTATGTGTGTGTCAAATGCATGGTAGTGTGT
>DWGJ01003500.1:0-13241 GCA_018246895.1 Aspitha aspitha aspitha | reverse complement strand
GGGCGGGTGGCGCGGGGGGCGGGCGCGGCGCCAGGCCCTTGTGCAGCGGGATCTTGCTGGGGCGGCGGCGCGGCGTGTCGTCGGGCAGCGCGAGCGGCTGCATGTCGCGCATGGAGCGGTGCGCGTCGCGCGGCAGGCTGTCGGCGCTGGCGCTGCGCTGCTTGCCCCCCTCCAGCTGCCGCACGCGGGCGCGCGCCCCCTCTAGCTCTATGCTCTTCTCCTCCAGCTGAAAAATGACCAACGGCTAATATAAATAAAACTCGGATCCCGTTGCTATTCCGCACTGTCTTGCATATGAGTTTCACTAACTTTGTTACCTGCGTGCGTATCCTTATAACGCTTCAATAACAAAAATATTTGTCTAAAAATCCGTTTAACTTACAACATCTGCACCCAAAGTAGAGGTATGTATATCAATTGAATATTTATATATTGAGTACTAGCTACTAGCTAGCTTTTCCTGTCCTTTTCATGAGACGTATGTAGGTCTAGCGGCGATCATAAGACGATTTAATTTAAAAGTCGACCAATCAAACACATCCAATTCCATTTTTGGAATCGTAAACATTTCAATTTGCTTTTTTTTCTAAATCAGTTGGATTAAACTTTCAGTTAAATAATTTAGAATCAGAACATACATACAACGAAGAAGTGTACATAAGTACATACGATCGTATCGTGTTTCAAACTAGGTCACTTCACAGCGAGTCCATAGAATTTGCATTCATTTGAGTTTCATACGAAATGAGCGTATTAAAAGCGAGCGTGGTGTACAATTCGACAATCGCTACATAATATGCGTTGACATTCTAATTCCGTTGCGCAACGCGGCCGGCCGTGCGGGCGTCGTCAACAAAGATAATAATTAATAAATCCATTTACATATATTATGATTATAGTATTTAAATTGCCTTCACTGCACGGATTAACGTCAAATTAATTTTATATGTAAACTGTGTCATTAATAGATCGGGTCGCTTGCGTCATTACGGTTACGTTCGTTACGTTCAAATGTATCACAAGATCACAACCCGCTCATTGAATAATTAAAATGTAAGTTTGCTCCCGTATGAGCTGGTTACAGACACAGAACAAAGAGATGTGCTGCACACACAAATGTATGTCCTGGACGGGAATCGAAACCCATGACCTTCGGTTTCGCAGTCCCGTTCATTATATTATTATCATTATTATATACTGCCTGTGCCCGCAGCTTCGCCCGCGTAAAAATCGATGCTTTCCCGATTTTGCAACATTTGTCAATGCTGCTCCACTCCTATTACTTATAACGCGATGTTATATAGCCTATAGCCTTCCTCAGTAAATAGACTATTCAACACAAAAATAATCTTTTAATTCGAATCAGTAGTTACCGAGATTAGCGCGTTCAACCAAACAAACTCTTTAGAGTATAGATACGAATACGTTGACTCAATGAAGGCCATGTTCTAAGGTCTACTCACTCTGAACTTGAGGTCCTCGTTGAGGTCCTTGGCGCGCTCGAGCCGCTCCAGCAGCAACGAGCGCTGCGCCGCCGCGTGCCTTTGCTGCTCGCCGAGCATCTGCAAATCAACAACAACATCGATTGAGTAAAATCGATTTCAAATCGATAATCGCTTATCGATAAACAATACCGCAATAGGCTAACGGTTTGGATTTCGAATAGTTTTCAAATTCTGGCGCACACCTCTGCCTTAAAGGGCGGTTGCACGGTATTAAACGGCAATTTGAAACCTCGGTTTAAAACCTCCGTTTGAATGTCATAGCTTTTATGATAAACTGACTGACTTAACAACAAAATCAACATCGAAGCATCGAGCACAACGAGAAAGCTAAATCGTAGGAAACTTCGAACACAAATGATACTTAACATGAATAGCATTCGTTATATTATGAAAATACAAAAGACAGTCCGTATGGCATGAAAGGCGCATTACGCAGATTACATTCAACATTCAAAGGGCGGTGAGATCGAGCGTCAAGGACGAGGTTGTTGGGAAATCTATACATAGATATACTATAAATATATGTACATATTTCTAACTGACTGGTCTCGCAGTTGAGTGTTTAGAGACCCTGACTGCAAAAGCGGAGCTCGTGGATTCGATTCCCACCCAGAACAAACATTTGTGCGATGAGCACATTTGTTTGTTCTGCGTCTGGGCGTAATAAATCTATACAAGCACTATATCGTATGTACATATGTATGTTTATCAGCTGTCCGGTCACCATGACACAGGCATTAAATTGCCTAGTTTGGGATCATACAGCTGTGTGTGGAATTGTCCCCAGTTATTTATTTATTTATATGTATGTTTATCAGCTGTCCGATCACCATAACGCAGGCATTAAATTGCCTAATTTGGGATCGGAAAGCCGAGTGTGTTGACCCCGAGTTATTAAAAAAACACGTATGTAGGGTACATATTTCTAAAAACACGCAGCCGACTATTAACGGGTTGCTGTTTGTTTACTCCCATTCGACGACGACAACGGTCGGACGGTCGCGGCGGCGGCCACGGTCCATTAGATATCATTATTGTTCCGCGGTAATTTTGGCGAAATCTCCGCGATTATGTCACCGGCAAGCTACCGCCTAGTTAGCGCGCCCGCGGCGAGAAACACGACCATTCCGGCCGCTGATGGTATTCGCACGGTGTACGCCGTTACCTCATTCGACATGCAATTAAGAGCGAGCGGGACGGTGGAAAAAATTACCGCACCAACTAACGACACGACAATAAAACAATGAATAAATAAATGGAGAAATAAAAATAGGATGTCCGATTTGTTGCGCAACGTGCGGAAACGGCGGAAAGATGTAACACTGACGAAACCCCTTCTGGGTTTAGGATAAAGACAGGAGTTGGGAGGTAATGAGCGATCCGTAGATTATGTCACACGTTAGGGGGAAATGTTACATTGTGTGACAAAGGGTGGGGAGAGGTATCAAATTCTATGACATCACGTTTTTTCAATAACATATATATGGTTTTACCACTGCTGATTTATTTTCATAAATTTCTAAATGTAAAATTGCAAAATATCATATGTGATCACGTGATCAGTGAGCAGCTGTGACAAGGACGGGGGAGGGGTAAAAAAAATCATGAAACTCGTGTGACGTAATTTATATTTATGGATGGCCCCTGGAGCGATCTAGACGATGATGATGTCGTTACATCGCGCATCTCCCCGATCGTATGTCGTGTAACGGACGACTTAGAAGTGATAGCGCTGTCGGACCACAATAAATCTCGTCAAAGATCGCTTAGCTCGACATTGCGCTCGAGGATAATGGGATGAGTCACCGCGGTACAAGATTATCGTCGATTGAACAATCCTTGTTTGTTTCAGATAAATGTATTTTCATTTTAATACGTTTCGTTTAGATACAAACAATTAAGTTGACGAAATGAATGAGAACAGAGAATTGTATGCTAATACGTATATGTTCAAAATGATTGAAAGATGGATACTGGATTAAGTTAGGATATTAATTTAATACGACGCATTTCCATTATTAAATAAATGACTCGACAGTATCCGCTAACCTGATTTTGAACGGTGGAGATGAGCAACTGTCGCTGAAGTTCAACGGGATTACTCTCGAGGAGAATCGCAGCGATCTTCTTGGTGTCGGGGTTGGGGACGCGCGGCGTGCGCGGCGGCGTGGCGAGCGCGGCGTCGAGGCGGCCGAGCTCGGGCGCCGCCGCCGCCGCCGCTTCGAGCCGCGCCGCGCGCGTCAGCAGCTCGTCGCGCTCCGCCCGCAGCCGCGCCACGTCCGCGCACTCCGCGCACGCCGTCGCCAGCGCCCGCGCGAACGACTCCTCCGCCGTGCGTTCTTCCGAGTGCCGCTCGTCCAGCTCACCGCGCAGCAGCTCCGCCTCGTCGCGCAACCGGACCCCCTTCCGTTGGATGACGTCCAGCAGCGCCCACAGCTCGTCCTCGAGCGGCCGCGACCTGGACGCGGACGCGGACGTGGAGGGGGAGGCGGAGGCGGAGGCGGAGGAGTGCGCGTCCTTCCCGCAGGAGGTCTCGGTGCTGAAGCCGGAGTCCTGCACGCTGGGCTGCGGCTTGGCGCGCGCGGCGTCCCCGCCAGCGGCGGCCAGCTTGCGGCGCACGCGCACGCCGGGCTCCCAGTCGCGCCGCGCGCCGCTCGCCGGCGTCGACGGCGCCATCTTAGAGCGCAGGTTCGGGAACGTCTCGATGACGAGATCGCGGAACTCGAGCAAGGCTCCGACCTCATTCTGGAGCTCCTGCAATTGCAATATCAAAGTATGATATTAGTTGAATTCTTACTACCAATTTATGGAGATTCAATGTTTATTCAATGAAATAAAAATCTATGACGATTTTCTTTTAAGTGGTGAAAAACATTTCGATCACAAAGAAATTTAAATCGATTAATAACAGAAGTCCAACTTGTAATTATGAACGATCATTGAAGATGTTACAAAAGTAGAAGTGAACAATACAAACCTGTAGCGCTACGAGGGACTTAGCCTGCTCCGAGATGAGGTAGTGGAAGGGCCCGGGCGGCGAGCGCAGCTGCATGCACTCCATGCCCGAGCCGCCGGAGCCGCCGCTGCCGCCGCTGGCGCTGTCCGCACCGCCCGTCTACGTCACAAACAAACAATGAACAAATTTAATGAGTTGTCCTTAACAGTTATTTTCCCGATCCCAGTATTGCGCCATTGACACTGATCTCTTCTCATAGTGAGACGATTATAAACCATAGTCTGTCACGCTTAAAACCCTTACAACATACCTAATTAAACATTACGACCACATAAAAATTACCTACAAACGAATCTCTGATTTTATCAATATGTTTTTATTTACATATTGATAAAATATATTCGAAATTTATCATAGGTTGGTTAATATAATGAAAGGAATTAATGGATCAATCATTTAGTTAATGGATTAATCGATTCACGTAATAACTGATCGCTACGTGTGTGTGATTCTAAATAACTACTGCGACCGTCGCTCGCTGAATTCTCCCATAACACCACGAGGGGAGGTTTAAGTGGTACTCCTCATCATTCACAATACAAACGAAGTAATGGACCGACTATTAATAAAAGCGGTTCAAAACAATTGATGACGATTTGTTGAAGGGGAACAAGAGCGGAGAACATCTACATCACAATAATGCTTTATTTCATTTAGCGCTCTTTCAATTGTCTGTTTAGAAGTAACTGTGATGTTAATCGCTAGTTTATACGTTGATGTTCGTAGTAAATGACAAAAATACTATCGCATACGTTTCACGTATAAATTTCATACCAGGTGGTCTGATGACCTAAAGAAATCAGCGGGATCCTACTGGATTCAGAAAGCGCAGTCTGCGCGTCTAGTGTCGTCTAGTTTGGAATCAGATATCTAGCTGTGTGTAAAGTGGTCGCAAGATATTATTATTTACTTTAAAAGTCAGAATTTAACAGTCAACCACGATAATGATATAACACCAACACCGTATACAAACATAAGCGTTAATACGTTATGTGAATTAAAACACTCCGAATAATCGCTTAAAGGCGGTGTATGATAAGAATCATATTTAAACTTCATAAGCCGTCTGTCAATCAAAATTGATGTACTTTTATATTGATTCGATTAGACCGCCATCGAATGTTCTCTGAACCGAGAGTTTGCGCTCCAGTAACATAGTAATTAGTATTTCAGTTCATTTGAAAACATTCATTATGAAATACACGCACATACTGAACTAGTGGAGGGGCCAAGATTTTAACAAAAACAGTGAATGTCGCATACATTATGAGATGATGTAACATATTCGATTATCCATAAATGTGACTTGTTTATAGATTTTTAGTAACATTGGAGCATACTGTCTCATATCCTACTACGAAAATAAGGAATAAGGAACAAAGTGAGAATCGGTCATAGCATTTAAAACTGTTAAAATTTGTTCTAGGGACCTTTTAAATCGTTCGGTGTCTCTCCCAAGGCACCGCGGTACCTTTTTTGCGGTCCCCCCCCCCCCCCCGAAACAAAAAAAGGGACCGTTAAAACGTAAGGGTCACGCTAGTCGCTAGTGCTAGAAACAGAATTTCCTACAACCGCACCTAAGCCTAATAACAATAATGTCCCCGTGTTCTTAGGCGTAAAATTGCGTTACGTTCGAATGCCCGGCGCTAAAGCTCGGTCTCTCCTCCTTCGCGGCCATTCTATCGTTTTTTCGTTACGAAAACGCTTTTTATACATACTACTTTATTCAAGTTATCGAAATGATTTGGCTCGTTTCCTTTACAGAGGAGAAAAAAAAGTTTACTTCCGCAGTTTTTTCCCTTTCGTCGACCATTTTTCTTATCTTAATATAAATCGTTCCAGCTCAGCAATAAAATTGTGACATCTTCTCAATTTACATAACACAGAAATACGATATATAAAAGTATACAAAGAGGTCTAATAGAAACAGAATAATATAGTACAGTATTGTACGAACTACTGGCATTCTATCAAAACGTACAAAATGAAAATTAGTAAAGCACGTAGATATTTTAATTCGAACATTGGTAAGTGTGTAGGTACAACAAAATTCTGGCACGACTCCAAGAGAAATTGTCGGCGCTTTAAAAATTTTAACGCCGCGAATGTAATTTAAAAACACAAATGTAAAAAAACCATTCACTGCGGATATTTCTGCCGGTATTTGAGCAGAAGATTGAGCTTGATGTTTATCTGAAGTAGACCTGAAGCGAATTAATCAAAGCCGTTCACGAGATATTTTAATTGCCATCGCAACGGCGAAGTGGCAGTGATGATTATCGGGTAGGTAGGTGTGGGTTACTACGCGTTATTGTAATTAATGGAACATAATTTTAATTGGAACACGAGCGATGGACTTTAGTGGCAAGTTCGTAATTCGATGTTCGCATTGCCATTACGGTCTGGACGGCTTTCAATTTTCTAAGTCCTTAAAATTGGCAGTTTATGAAATAAAATTCCAGTCCGAATTTCCAAATATTTATAATATTGTATTCTAACTTCAGCACAGTTTTCATTAAGAAGGTCATCAGAAGGTTCAAAACCCTACATAATAGGTACCTACATACATTCAAAAATACAATATGAATGAGTCCTGTTCAATTTTGCTTCGCAGGTTCGGAAACCGATGTTTACATACAAAACTCATGGGCGGTGTCGAGAAAGCGAGTTTCCAAGACAACTACGAGTATCAGTGGACCGACTCGCGACTGTCGCCAGACTGTTTAGTCGCGTTTCACTTTCCTTGCTTCCGTCACCGTGACAAGGCCGTCACTGTTCGTGCTATTAACCCATTATTATAATCATTGAATTATACCGTAGTAAAATATCATTCACATTCCTTTGTTTTTTTTAATCTCTTAAAATCTTGTTTAAAACATCGCTGCAGCTAATATAGGGTGATTGCCATAAGAGATTCTTTCTTCAAGTATCGTTCAAATGCTTTCGTGGCGGTGGTAGAAAGCCCACAGCAATTTGGGAAGCAACGGATTGGCCTATGGGAGCATTGGTTTTTTTAAATGCTAATTAATTACCATAACATGAGGCTAGAAAATTCAAAAATGTTTTAAGTACTAACAAATCGTTAGCGTCGAGCTCATAGCGCGGTTCGCTATTAAAAACAGGCTTTCACGAAATGAAACGGAACCGACGCACATTGTTCGTCTATTTTCACTCGACGCCAACGATTAACGACGTGCGAGATGCGGGTGTTGCGAGAGATTCAAATGGCACTTTCGTCATGATGGTGACGTTCGAACGCTTCACTGTAATCACCCGGCGAATATCTCTGTTTGAATCATTGCAATTATTCACGCCTGCATAAGTTCCACATATTACTTACCGCTTTTTTGCATATAGAAACAACGATTATACAGCACGCTACCATTTGCATCAGGAAAAAAATATATTTAGCATAAATTAAATTTTATCGAATGCACAATTTCCGTTTACCTAGTGCGAGCAATTTCTCTGTTATAAATTCTTCAAGAGCTATGACGTTTTATAAGATATGATCACTATTCAACAATGGCACCAAAACAATAGCTAATATTATGGTCTGTTTTAAAAGTGACACTAAAAATTGTTTTTTTCTGCGAATAACCTTACGGAACTGTGACTATTTATATTCCAGTGGCTTCTACATTTAAAGTTATCACATCAAAAGATCAGTCAGCGTCACTGTTTGCATCGTTAGCATCTGTAAAAAAGATGGCCAACAAAAAACAAAAAGATAAAAAAAAAAAACATTTTCAACATTCGACCTCTCTTCTAGATCACCGTTAAAGTAGAGTACTACAATGTGCGAAAGAAGAATTTCCACGAAGCAGCTTAAATTCCATTTCACCACGTGAACGTTTTATGGGCACTCTTAAGGTTCCGATTCGGAAGAAGAGGACATGTAACAGCTTGAATGGTATGTTTACGTAATGTACTTCCTCTTACCGCTTGTTGCAATACATAACAATCTATAAATAGTGTGGTATGCCATAAAGAGGAAAACGTTCAAGTGCGCGAGGGACATTAGTGTCACGGTCATTGATTACCTAAAGTTGCATTCAGTGTCTATACGAGCAGAACTCCACGTACGCACTTGTACATTCTAGATTGAAACTACAATCAATATCCTCAAGGGGTTGTAAGACAGTAAAAAATTCCACCGAGTCACGGATCTGGCAAATTTATTAAATTTAGCTTCAACTCTCATCGGGTGTAAAACAATTTATGGTACGTTCTAGAAGCGCACTTAAAGGTCAGGTCAAGTTTAACACTAACCAGACGTTCTGTATGCGGTCTTTGATTACATTTACATGTAAAAAAATATAATATACAATCGGCACCGTCGGAATCGTCGGCCTTCGTCACATTCGACCTTAGTCGAACAAAAATCAAAGATCCATAGTTGCAAGTCTGACGCCGAAAATTACGATTGCTTTACGTTTATCATGTTACAGAATATTGTTGTTAATTATTGTTATTATTATAGTCTTTTCAATATTTTATTATTTTGTATAGCTTTAATATAAGCTATTTTTTCTTGTTTTATTTTCTTGTTCTATTTCTAGAGGAAGACTCCAGGACTGCGTTTGTGCCATTCCTGGTTCGCTTGTTGCGATTTTGTTATACTGACTGCCTTGAAACTGGAGTCATAAGGATGTCTACATCAAACAATATTAAATAATGATATAACGAGGTGCGGTTTTGTTATGATTGGATGTAAAAATATGAACAAACAAACGCTGTTATCATCAGGCGCGGGTGACGATTAAACGAGTAACGCACAACAATGGTGCAACGGAAGTTGCATCACACGCGCGTTGCGATTGGCGTCGAAGCCTTATATGTGATAATAGGAAGGAGACATCGCTAATGGAATAATATTACGACAAATATAAAGAGAACATTGTTGAGAAAAGAATAATAAAGGAGAATCAAATACAACGGAATTATGGTTCATTTTTGAATGAGCGCGTCACGTGAACGGAGAACGGAACAGAGAGAAGTTAAGTCAAGGATCTCTCAAGAGAGAAGTCAAGATTCTCTAAAAATAGAATTAGATATTATTAGAAGTAAGTACTAAATTCTTGAAGGTCGAAATCTGTGCACACAAAGAAATAACGAAGATCATGTTGTTGATGATATTGGACTAACAATCAAATGCCATATTATAATCAGTTCGATATTTGAATTGTTTTGTGAGCAAAGATTATTAAAAGGATAAAAGCGATGTGTGTACAATAATAGAAAAGAAACAACAGGAATCGTAATAACTCTATGTAAATAGATCAAGTATTGAAAAATTTTAAAATACTTAACCGAGATAAAACCCGTGCTTGTAAATTTTTATGCGCGGTCGCATTATTGCCACTTTTTTGTTATAGAAAACAGATAGAAACAACTGTTGTTGCTAATGTTCAGATTTGTTTTATTGTGTTTGTTGAAGTTTTTGTTACATTAATTATCATAAAAATAATATGTAGTAATTAAATAGTATTGTAGTAATTAAATAAATACACGTATTGGAACCCAGCCTCTTGAAAGGAGGGACTGATACTTAGACCCCTAAGATATTGCTTCTCAGTTTGTATATTTTATCGTTGTTATTCAACAAAGTGCGCCTCAATCTCCTAAATCAAGAACTGTCATCCGCACCTTTTGTTCGCTAAAGCCGACACTCCGGACATATCCAAAATGGCTGCCGGTAACTTTCATGACATCGTCAAAAATCGTTACGTAATGCAAGCATTTAGTTATTTGTAATTAAAACCTTACATTTGTATATTTGGATGTATGTGCATATGGATAAATGCGGTAACTGCATAAGCAAATTATACGTAACTAATGAGTAACATCGCTTTTACATGTTGCAGCCAACTAAATATACCTAAAAAAACATAACAAAAGAAGTAATCTCTACGATGACATGGTGAACCCTTTTATCTTTCTACAGTTCGACACGGATCTCCGTTGGGAAGGTGTAAGGTTAACGTTATTATCAACCGCGCTAATCAAACACGTGTAAGTACATTAAAACACCACTGATAACATAATGGGGAACTGTAAGATGCAAAAGTTTCCTTACATTTTACGATTCGAGACGATAATATCATTTAAAAAAATACCAGTCGACGTAACGGCAAGCGGCTTCGCTTACAGTAATACGTCAAGTACATTCAACGACATTGAACATACCTATGAAATTGATATTTCTTAAGGTAAAATATATCTTACAAATAACAAATAACACGGGAAAGGTAATCTCGATACTCTTTCCAGTCATATTTTTATCTTATCGAAACATTTGTCAGCGATATACAGTGACACACGCGAGTGGTATTATAAATAAAATTCTCTTATCACAGTATTTTACTTATGTACATATGTATTTTATATCGACCTTCGTTTTGAGACAGTAATGTTGTACGCAATAGTAAAGTGCTTAGGTAGATATTTTTGGAGAATTATTTTGTTTTAAGCAGTCGAATACTGTACTGTGGTAGATAACCCCAACCTTGTATGTTATATTTTACACATTTATTGCATAGTAAACAACATTGTTTGCTATGAATGACAACATTGTTTGCTATGAATGAACTAAATTTATTCACGAAACTTAGCATAATTTATAAAACATTTGTTTGTTCCGAATTAAATTTGTAAAGACATTTGAATAACAACTTGACATAAAATTGAAACAATTTGACATAAAATTGAAAAATGTTTTCAATTTTTAGTAATTTAGACTTCACATTTGCAGTACCTTTGATCTTTATGCGTGAACTATTTTTTCGAACCAAATTCTCTGATACGCAAGCATATTCTATAGAAAAATAATTCTGCATAAATATTTTTTACATATTTTATTTATAAATTTAATAGCTCATAATAATAACTTGATTATCAGTGACTTAATTTACGAAAAATCATACTTTAGATACGAAAACTTAGTGCTTCAAACTTTCATACACCATATTGCCGTTGAATGTAGGAAACATTTCAATTCCTTTACGAGCCCCTAAAAACCGTCGAGCCGTGTTCAGATTCGGAAGCTACGCACGCAATTACGTTTAGAGGCAAAAAATATAATGCATTACACACCGCAAATTGTGCGCGCATGTCGCCGTTCACGCACTGCTATAGAAATTTCTGATGAGCGTCCCAGATTGCTTTGCGAAACGGACGACTTTAAATCTTTCAAATAACTGCTGTCCCATTGTTGACGTTTCGGTTGTAATTAGTTATTCGGTACGACGAAACATTGTTGCGTTTTAAACGCCCTAAACCATTTTTTTTTTATTAGAAGAGACAGGGACTGTACAGACATCTTAGATTCATATCCCGCTGAGATTCACATTGATAAGAGTCATGACATTAAGACAAGAAAATGTAGTTACAAAAACAAATAAAAAAATGTCTAAACGCAACCTTCAGTTGGTATATGCCAGGTATTAAATTCAGGAGTAACATATTAGGATTAGGTATAGATTTATAAACTCAAATAAATGAAATATCAACACTTGATATGGTGATGTTTTAATTTTTCTTTAATAGAAATTACTTTTAATTTAATAATACAAGGAGAACACGTGTCACATGTGTAATTATTATTATTATTATTATTACTACTAAAGTGAGCTTCAGTTATTTCTGTATTATATGATTTTCTTATTTAACACAATACATGAACAAGGAATGTAAGTAGCGACGTCGGTTTTTTTTTCTTTAGCGAAGTGAATTTTAATTTATTTCTTTAGAGAAACGAGACACCTAATGTCATGTGGTCAGTGACCCCGAGCCAGTTTTTAATGGAGCTCGCCTGGCACGCGGCACTCCCACGTGCCAATGATACTACGCCGTCTATCTATAAAATCCTTTTCCTTCTTTTTTCATTTATTTATTTATCCTTGCTTACATTCGGGCGGAAAAGCGAAGATTTTTGTGATGTAACGTTAGGAGTTAGATCTAAGCAGACTCGTAAATGAATGGAGTTATTAAATAATTACCTATAATTACCTATAATGCTGTGACGTCATATAACATAAATTGCATTTAACGATCTTAAAAATCAAAATTAAAGAATTCCACGTGCAGGTGAATCAGCAGGGCGTAGCGAAGTTATATAAATCAACGATAAAATTTTATTGTTATTTTAATGTCTGGTTTGTTAATTTTAATTTTCTTACTTCTACAAAGTGTATGGCAAAAGACATTTTTCATTTTTATTCCCAAAAATATTAGTAAATACTAAGTATTTCAGTGTTCATTGTAATGTAATACTCAAATGTAATAATAATAATAATAATCAAATGTAAATGCTAATGTAATCGACCACATAACGAGACGCCATTGTACTGCAATGCACTTCTTTGTTGCCAAGCAGTCGTATACAAATTAATGCACACAAAAACGGGGTCACCGACAGGAACCGTGTTCACTGAAGAACACTTTATTATGTAAACAGTATCATAAGGGCGTATACATAGGTTCGAACGAACTCTACCATAGACCGAACGATGCCATAGGGTAGACAACAAATAGAAATGCTCTCCGATATTTCGTCTTTAACGGTATCGGCAACAATCACAATTCATCCACAGACTTTCGATTAATTAACAACTAGTATAATGACGAAACAGAGATAATTATTATAACTAGTGGTCGCCTGCTGGTCGAAATTCGACCATAATAAAAAATAATTCTTTGACATTTCTTTGGACTTTTTG
>DWGJ01003499.1:0-13244 GCA_018246895.1 Aspitha aspitha aspitha | reverse complement strand
GAGGACATCGGTGCTGTTGGTTTCGCTGGCATCGCTGGACCTGGTCTAGCTGGCCCTCTTGGACCGGCTCCCATCGGTTATGGACCTGGATGCGGATGTGGTCCAGCTTACATTTAAATTTGTTGAAGTTTTGATATTAAATTCTGTTCTATAAAAATACTTGGTTTTTTTTTATTTTAAACAAACTCGGTATTTTAAGAGAACTAAACTCGTAATAGTAACAATTTAGTTCTGTTATGAATACGTATATTACATATCTAAAGATATTGTTTTTGAACCAAGATATGGAAATATTACAATAGTTAGAAAAAATGCTAAGAGGTTTCACTTATTATTTAACAACTTACCACACATATAACTTACAAACAAAACATAAAAACCCTTTTCCCGAAATTAGGCTTGAAATATTTGTCATTACTTCCACAATTCCGAGACAATTTTTCATTCCGAAAGTCTAAACAGTTCTACATAATGTGGACATCACAGACTTTTGATCAAAGAAGTGGAAACCACAGACATTGTCTTGCGAACCGAGGATGTTGGTTGAAAATACCAGGCTTCATTGTATACTCGTACTTTGGATTAATGACGTTAAATCTGCTGCGACAATATAGAGCTAACTATTAAAAAAAGGCTAGCTTTAAACGTAACACACGCAATGAAAATATTGTGTACATAAAGTACAAATACACAAATATCCATAACCAAAGACCGGAATTTCCAACATTTTTCCCTTGCTCTAATGCTCATGCTAAGGGCCCTTGTGTTATGTGTACCCATGCTATGGGTACATAAGTGAGTGTCTGTATATCTGTATGATTTAAATTTTTATTCATGTATCAAAAAATGCCTATCGTTCAGTCATTCAATCGTTTAAACATTACTAATATCGTGCATAAGTATGATAAACGGTATGTAAAAATTAGTTTCTTAATTTTAATTTCAGCTAAGACAAAAGATGTTAGTAAAGTATAAAATACTGTTTTAATTTTTATTTTTTATTTTTATTTTTTATTTTTATTTTTATTTTCCATCGTTGAACGTTTCTGTAATAAGTAAGTCGAATAGATATCTACTCGTATATTTATTACTTTCATTAAGAGCCATTCTATTAAAAAAACTAGCTTTCTTAGGATGATTTATACGGCCACCGTCAAATTTGTCATTTTACAAGTTTTGTATAAGTTTGGGCGTATTCATAGGAAAAAATAAAATTCATGAATAATAACATCTAATAAAAATATGCTACGTAACTCTTTCAAGCCTAACTTACATCTTAAGGTACCTACATTGTACCGTAGTTTCGTCATTTATACTGTTGTTTTATATCAACAATACATTTTGACGTACATATTTACGAAAACATGAATTAACGTTACTAAGAAAATAAAAAAAATGTGCGATGATTTAATATGTATATTTAATGTTTAAACATTTATAACAAAAATCTATTAATAAATAGCACCACAACCGCATCCAGGTCCATAACCGATGGTAGCCGGTCCAAGAGGGCCAGCTAGACCAGGTCCAGCGATGCCAGCGAAACCAACAGCACCGATATCCTCAGCGGTGATGCCGACGGCTCCGTTGCCGCAGCCGTAAGCGATAGCACCAACGCCGGCGGTGGGCAGAGCACCCTCAAGAGCTACTGTTCCCAGCAGAGGGAGAGCGCCGCCTACAGCTAAAGCACCTTCGTATACATTTTCAGAGAGCACCGAGACACCAGCTGGGAACACAGGAGACGCACTGGCGGTAGCGAATCCTCCTCCATGGGAAGCAGAGAAGGCAGCAGGTCCGTAGCCGGCCCAGGGAGCGCCGCACGGAGCGGCGGCTATCGGACCGGCACAAGGGGCAGCCAAGGGCGCTGCTCCCCAGGCCGCCCCGCAACCATACCCGTCATAAGGTCCAATCCACTGAGAGGAGATGTTCTGAAAGTGAAAAATAGAAACACCCCTTTCAAGTAAATAATAAAATAAAAAGAATCCATCTTTTATATTTGGTATTAGTAATTATAAACAACTTATATAAGCTCAATTTAAGTATTCAGTTTTAATTATATTAACCTTGATATATTCGTGATTTATTCTAAATAACCAAGGGTTCCAGTAGGCAATGGTAGAACAATTATACCCAATTAATTATTTCGAATTGTTAACATTACCTATTAACAGACATTACCTGAATAAGGAGCACCTGAGCACAGAAAAAAAGAACAGTTTTAAAAGACATGTTCCTTTACAGCTTTGGCGTCGTCGGAATGATTTATATGGTCTCAAAATTTGATTTTTATACTAATACTGAGACTGGTGTTACGTAGTACTAACAAAATTCTGTAAAGTATTATAAAATTTAAGAATTATATCATCGTGGACCTTACGTGACAAATTCCAAGGTCACCGCGTTCTGTTGCATGCAGGTACAATGTGTTACGTTCGATTGATACAATTTACGTGATTTCTTAACGATAACAATTGCGTTCGTCACGTTAGTGGCTAATGAGAGTTAATTATGAAATTGCTACAAGTGGTTCTGTTTTAATAGCTATACTACTACGCACAATATTCATGTAGACAACGTGAAACCCGCCGGTGGGCATATGGTTATTCTAATATTAAAAGCAGATGAGAATATGATGAATAGCACTTCGTATCTACAGCAAGGCAGAGTGAAAATCAGTAAACTGATTATATCGCTATAGCATTTCACATTAAAACTGATTAATGTATCAACATTTATTATATTGGATTTGAAGTGGTAGTCTAACGGATACACTGCAGGTCCCAGTCAAGAAGTTATGTATTTCTAACTACGCATTTTTACTTAGATTATTCAATTAACAAAGTAATGTGCGTTTTTAAAATTGACTATCATCATCCCTATAAATCTTAGTATAAAAAGGGATCCGTGTGCAATAGTATGACAAGAATAGAATTAAAAATATTCAATTTTTTGTTGAAGCTGCTTATATAAAATAGTAAAACTGGTATTATGAATTAGGTGTGTAAAATGATGTTAAGACACAATGGCATTTAAGTATTTATTTTTAATTTAATATTTTAAGTACCTATTAGTTAATTTACATATTAAATAATTATGAATAATTATTGTTAGTATACAGATCAGCGTAATATTCAAAGATTTAATCAAAATCATTAAAAGTTCTTTTATGTTTTCGAGTTCAACCTTTGAAATCTTTCTCCTGAAGCTTAGATACCTCAAATCATAACCGTTGTAAAAATCGCAAAGAGTAGCTTGGCTGCATTTGATATTCAAAACTGGTGTCTGTATACTGTAGTGACAATTTAAGTATAGCTAAGCTAAGTGTTTTCATTGCACTGTTAGAATGGTATTGCTAAGGTTAAAGCTTAGGCATGTTGCAATGTTCTTTACAAACACAATGTTGCAAACACCAATCTTCTTTAATTGCATGTTGTAATTGAGCTAGGTACAGTGTGTTTATTTACATTAGATATATGAGATATGGCGGCTATTTATTGATAAATTCATTAAAAAAGTTAACAAAACGATTTTGTTAATGTTCCTTTTGAATTGAATCTTTAAAAGCTCATTAGTATTATGATCCTAAGAAAAGCAAGTACAAAAATATAGGCAATCTTTATTTGTATGAATTTATGGTAACGAGTTGATTGTAGTTAATATATCAATTTGAAATTGTATAAAGAACTCACGTTTTAAGCGATTACTACTAGGAACAGTATACCACAGATTGACGATGTCTTATTTCTAGATTTGTCGAAAGGCAACAAAAAATTGAAACGAAAAGAATTATACGTAAAGTGTGTTCTATTTATGATAATTTCATCAAGTCCTTAGTACGATTATCCGAAAAAACTGATAAACAATTTTAAACAGTAATAAGAGCTTCTACTTTTTGGCTATTTTGTTTTATCTATCTCCTTCTTTTCTGTTAGACAAAGTTTTCAAATGCTTTAATTATGATTGTTTGAAGTAGGTACTGTGTTGGAAGAAAATATTTATAAGTACCTTATATACCTTTGCACTCCTTAGTTTGTAGTGATTACTACTTAAGGTATGTCGATAGGGTTTTATACTCAGACTCCGATTGCGCTAGTTTTATCGCGAACCTATTTCAATATAAAAAATGGGATACGATAAAAAACTTGCCAAAAAATAATAGCGTGGTTAAAATCGAACATATACTCGTATATTTTACTTGAAAAGCAACAAACTAAAAATTCTTATCTAACAACAATTACATGGTACATACAATTAGAAAACAATTACAATCTACAACAATTAGTAGTGAGGTCCACAGCCAACGCCGACGTTAGGGTAACCGTTGTATCCGTAGGGGTATCCGGGTCCAAACTCAGGAGCCAACGCGTTGGGGTAAACAGCCGGACCAGGGGCGACTTCGTTGACGATACCGACGTTTCCATTTCCACAGCCATACGAGACGACACCGTGGCCGGCGATGGGGAGAGGACCCTCCAAAGCCACGACGCCGAGGAAAGGCAGTTGTCCGGACACCGCTAGTGGGCCTTCAATAGCCATGCTGTCTGTTTGAACGGACAGACCGCTGGGAGCTATCGGCGATGAGCTAGTGACGTGGAACCCGCCTCCGCTGACTGCAGGCGCGGGGAAGCCGCAGCCAGGCACGCCGGGAGCGAAGGGAGCGCCGTAAGCTAGACTGTTAGCAAGAGCGGCTTCAGCAGCTAGTCCCGGAGCTGGAATGCCTGCAGGACCGTAAGCAGGGTTGTACAGCCCAGCGATGCATTGTCCGGAGATTGACTGTAATCACAGAAATTAAATGAGTTAGAACGTTATGACTATGAAGTCGCTTTATTGTTTAATTTCGGAACGGATGATTTCGGAAATGTGTTAAAGAAGTACATAGGTATCAAGCAACTAAAATGAGTTACAAAAGTAGAAAAGAAAAGAGAATCTACATAAAAATATTCTTTATGAAAATGAAACCAAATCAATAGGTTTATAAAACTGGTAAAATGTTTACCTTGACGAGGAAAGCGGAGGCGCAGACAAAGACGGTTTTAGCGAACATTTTAGTTTGCTTGTATCTTGTATGTGTTTGATTATACAAAATTGATTTATGATTTATCCGATTCTCGAGACTATATATAGTCGATATTTTTATAATGACACAATCTATTTTAACGATAGGCTGTTGATTATGAAAAGTATGATTACATATATTTCAACGTTATCAGCATTGACACATGTGTTAATATGTAATAGCTTATCTGTATATAAATCATCGAAGATAATTTCTTTTAATCATTTGAAGCCTACCTTTCGTTCATGTTACAATCATGGTCTCCTACACTCTCCTGGTCTTCTGTGTTCAAGTTTGCTTACTTCAGGTAATACCATAATTATTTCATTACTTTTGTATCTTATTCTAACAGAATAACGCTGAGTTAGATAGGTCTATTGAAATGTGGGCATTTTATGAGTGTGGGCGGATGACAGGTTTCAATAGCATTTACTTCAGTCTGTTTGTTCTTGTCTTTGTTATATCATCACCGATTCAGTTAATCATTACTGTTTCTTATAGAAAATCACCTGCTATTCAAACTTATAATCTTTTCAAATGGTATAACACCGTTCATCTAGTTTCATACATATTTTAAATTTAAGCGTAGTTCATAACCAATCAAATCCTGATGTATTTTAAGTGGTACAGTTTAACACGTTTACATTTAATTTTTTGCCTAACAATATTTATAGCCTTAAGTTGATAAGTACTCTACAAAACAAAAAACCGGGGTAAAGTAACTGAGAAATGCGCCTGTGGTTATATGTGGTTCTCCGGAACCAAAGCAAATGTCAACGCCAGAATGCGATTCTGGTGTTGACATTTGCCAGACATTCCACTTTACAAGATGTTTTGCATTTACGTTAAGCTTTACTCGTTATAATGGTGCCCTAAATACATTTTAACGACACAATACAACAGCAGCACGTTAAACTTGACTTTAATTATGATGATTCAGAGAAGAGACTTTGGAATTATACGAGTACATGATGGTGATGAAAGTTATGTTTTCTTTTGCAGACCGCGTTCACCCAGTATATAGGACCTGGTGCCCCAGGCCATGGATTCCCCAATGGATTACCGGGGCATGGTTTTCCAGGGATTGTTGAGGCTTCTTTAGCTGCGGGTATTGGACCTCTAGGTCTTGAGACTTACGGTCTTGGATCGTACGGCGGCGCTGGCGTCGGTGAAGTGAATGTGATTGGGGAGCTACCTGTAGCTGGCTCCACGGTCGTAGCTGGACAGGTGCCCATCCTGGGTGCTGTGGAGTTCAGTGGTGTCATACCCGCTGGTGGTATCGTCTCAGTGACAGGCACCTGTTCCTGTGGGAACGGTTTCAATGCACCTTTTGTTTATTGATAGATAAATAATTAAGACTTATTTAAATAAATTGTTAATTTTTTATACAATCTTAAATTTTTTCTATTGAAACTCTTCGAAACTTCTGATCGTCAATTTCCGATACAAATATTCAATTTCAAATATAAATAGCGACTAACACAAATCAAACCAAACGAATGACTAATGAGTTGCTACTTTTCCAAACTAAAATGGAACGAATGAACTAATAAAAATTCAACGGTAAAACTCTGCAGTCCAACCGTCAATGCAGGTTCAAGCATATGTTTAAACCATATAGCAAGTTTTAAGTGGATAAAGGCACCTAATATAATATTCAAAGGAAGACTACGTTATAGTTAATTACGTTTAAAAATGGAATGGAGTTGTAAAATGGCTATAGCGCCATCTATGTAGTATCTGAAAGAATATTAATATTCTGTTACCGGAAGAGTAAAAACATGAGAAACGTATTTTATTCCAAAAACATAATGTTTTTCATGGTATTCGAAATTAAAAACATTATATTACAAATCTTAAAAAAAAACAACCGCTTTTAAGGGAACTACGAGTATTTTAACACAATCTCCATTTTACAAAATACAGAACTCCAAGACATTATTCCATGATACAGGATATTCGGTTGATAACATAATTTAAGAAAGGTCAAGTGAACAAATATTTAACGAAGGAACGAACCTTATTTTAACAGGATTACTGCACTCCAACTTAAAGTACGTTCTACTAAGTACGAGTAAAGCTTTCCCCTCCGGATAATATAACATTTTTTAGGTGTCAAAATTAACAGTCAAGTTCCCTTATATGTAATAAGCGTACAAACGTAATCACCAAGCAAGTAGCCACAGGTGTTATATAAATAGTGCAGATAACTAAACCTAACATCCCTCATAAAAATAATGGACAAATTTCAACTTGATTCTCATCAAGTTAAAATTTCCGCGTCCAATAAAAATATGAAGGAATTTTGAATTATTTTCTTTGATATACATACTTCCCTCATTATTTAATTACTAATATATTTAATTATGATATTGTTCTATGAAAAACAAAAAATCACTGTATCTACTAATATAACTTTTACGCTTCAAATCGCTTTTCACAACGAATTACCACACCGCTAAAGCGACCAGTAGTAATTGGTACGCTGGTATGAAATTATCTCATTCGAGTAAAGATTTGTTTTTGAATTTCATAGATTTTTAGACTCCATATTAGCCCGCCTATATAGTGAGCCTTAGAAATTTTTAATAAAATCCTTTGTTCTCATACATATTGTTGGCTTGGTAATTGTTTCAACGGCTCGACAGACCTAGAGTATAATAATTTTTGTGATCATTGTTGTCATCGTTCTAATAAATTACATGTATTTTAAGGAAAACTTAAAATTAAAATAAAAACATTCATTTTCATTTTTGGTTTTTGTATATTGTTCATTAATAAAAATCTCAGTAGATGGCACCACAGCCGCAGCCAAGTCCGCCAATGCCTAGGGGACCAGCGAGACCGGGTCCGTAACCAAGAGGTCCGGCAAGACCGGCTCCGTAGCCGAGGGGTCCAGCGATGCCAGCGTAGCCAACAGCGCCGATGTCCTCAGCGGTGATGCCGACGGCTCCGTTTCCACAACCGTAAGCGATGGCACCGGCTCCAGCGGTGGGCAGAACGCCTTCAATAGCCACAGTTCCGAGGAAAGGCAGAGCACCTCCGGCGGCCAGGGTACCTTCGTACACGTTCTCGGAGAGGACAGAGACTCCAGCGGGGACGCGGGGAGAGGCGGTGGAGACAGCTACGCCGGGTCCGTTAGAGGCAGCGAGAGTAGCAACGGGAGCGTAAGGTGCGCCCCAGGCACCAGCACAGGGAGCGGCAGCCAAGGGAGCGGCAGCCCAGGGAGCACCGATGGCACCAAGGCATTGGCTAGCGATGCCCTGTAAAGGGGTAATTAACAATTTAACATTTAAACTTTATTAAAGTGATACATGATAATGATACATACATACTTATATAGATACAGGGTGCAACTGTGCGAGTCTTTACGCAACTACTACTGCAAAATTTGACCATAACAACAGTCGCAAATTAGTGACGTTAAATAATTACAAATAAACCAATAAAGTGATATATTTAATTAACCAATGTTAAATTTAAGCTCATCAAAATTAAAATGTAAGGATTCTAAAAGAGAATATTACAAAACGAAACATTCTGTAAAATTCACCGGGTGTAATGAATTGTAAAGAGTTAAACTTCGTGTCCATTAGTTTTAATATTACAGAATAATGTACAACGGTAATATTTACCTGAATGAGGAGCGCCTGAGCGCAAAGAACAAGAACGGTCTTCAGAGACATGTTTGTATGAATACTTGAGCGTACACAAGAATGACTTAACCGTGGACCGACCTGGTATATATAGTAATTTCTTATCATCTAACACAATATATGATGGATAAATTATATGTATCGTAATTCAAGAACCGTACGTGACCAATACTTGGAAATTTGACACACATGCTGATCCTCCATCAAGATTTCATTCCTGTACCATTTCTTGTTGTAGTACTAAAAAATCGTTGTTCGCATAATTCTAAAATATAACGAAAATATGCTAATGCAGCAGCGGATGATGACATTATTCATATTATTACATATTAAGATGTTGCTATGCACATGCAATAGCTGGCAACAGTTACAGCAGACTATTTACCATATAAATGCAATACCGGTTTCTAAGTAATCATTCTGGGTTCATCACCATTGAGTAAACGTATCATCATGTCCACTTTCGCTTTTACTCTCCTCTGCATCCAGGCTTGCCTGGTCCAGGTAAGCAGATTTCTAATCAGAACAGATTTTAATAATATATTGTAACAGATTAAGTTAAAAGTAATAACGTTCCAGATTCGGTTGAAGTCATTAGGTAAAGTTAAAAGTGGTACTTGATAGCCTATTTATTTACATTCCTTTCTGTAGTCTTGGGCTTTCATGTATCTCCCATCGCAGGGAAATCTACCGAACTTAAAGTACTTCATAATGTCCTTGAAGGCATCTCAACTCTGTCAATCATCACTTAGCTGGCATGGCAGTTCTTGGCTTTAACGTTTCTCATTTTGAGAGGAGACTTGTCCCTAACAGTAAAACGTAGCAGGGTTGATGAGGATTGTTATTATTTTGGTACGAATTCACATTTCCATTCTTGGTCTAAGTATTTATGTGGGACCGAGATATTAATCATGTCGTCATATGTAACATGTTATTTATGTAAAAGCTAATCGTGAATATTGCAGAACGTATTCAGCCAGTGCCTTGGACCCCTGGCTGCTCCTTGCGCTGGACCTCTAGGTGCTGGTTGGGCCGGTCCTCTTGGTGCTGGCTGGGCCGGCCCCCTCGCTGGTCCCCTAGCTGGACCCATTGCCGGTCCTCTGGGCGGTCCCCTGGCTACTGGCCCCATCGGTGCCTACGGTGGCGCTGGAATCGGTGAGGTGGCTGTCGCTGGCGAGCTGCCCGTCGTGGGTACCACTCTCGTCGCTGGTCAGGTGCCCATCCTTGGTGCCGTAGAGTTCGGTGGCCCTGTCTGTGCTGGAGGCACTGTCACGATCGCTGGCTCCTGCGCCTGTGGTTGCGCTGGACCCTACGGCGCTGGTTATATTCTCTAAAACTCGATGACAAGAAATTAGATTTATTCCGAATATATTGAAGGACCATAGAACAATTGAATTTGCAGACATTAAAAAATTATTTAATATTATGAGTATGTATATAAAACGATGCCCGTAATTAAATTGCTATACGTTATAGGACACGAAAACTAACATCAAAATAAATGGCGTATCAAAATAAATATGTACATAATTTTTGGTCTGAGAATGTTGTAATATACAACTTATTGCCTGAATATAAAAAAAACACGGAACTTTCTTTTTTATCTTTCTTCTATATATCTTCTTTCTAGCGCTCTCTATTTACTTCTCTCTCTTTTCTAAAATTTAACAATCATGATTTTTCTTAACGTAAAACAGGTAAGAATAGCGAACTGTATTGATTGTACATATATTCCATTGGTTCTTGTCGAGCATGAGCTAACGATTGCCCAGCGACAACGCGGCGTATAAGCGGCGTTAATGTCATGCCCCTGTTGCACTCGAATGCCAGTGGGATTCGAGGTCACACCCTTTTTCACCCTGTTGTGAAGTCGAGTTCATTTAATGTTTCTATAAAGTTGACTTGCCCGTATATTCTCCTTCAGCGTGCATTATTTCACTACTTATTTCCTTTCAATCCCCGTCAGTATGCCCAAGCTTCACATTTCCAAGTTGCTTCTCATTCGCCTTTGTAATTACTTCCATTACTGTATACAGGGTTCATTTACCGTCTATTTGTTTGTGGACGTATCCCATTTTTAAGTTCCAGTAATAGATACTGTTAACTTTAATGGACGGAATCCATTTAATAGAGCGGAGTCTTGGGATTTTGGAACGGACAAAGATTTGTCGATGACGGCGAAGCATTGTGAATGTTGTGCATTCTACCCAGATCCTTCCTCCAGATTTTTCGCATTTGTTTTCATTCAGTTGTATAAATACCTATTTAACCATAACTATATACTTGCAGACAGTTTCGGGCATTCAAATACCAGTCGTAAATGTAATCCTAATCCAGTTAAAGTTCCATGCATACCCACTCCCAAATCCTTACAAAAATTAGCGTTTTGTAGCATGCTTCTGAAGTGATTTGTGTATGGATATCTAAATCTAGTTTGTTCTTGTGTGGAACTAATATTTATGTTGTAAATGAAATAAAGATATTGTTTTATACTATCATATATATCATGTTGTTATTATTACTTGTACCTATACCTCCAAACCACTGTCACTACCTGATATTTTCATGAACAGCAAAAGAATTTATATGACAACACTGCTGGATGGCGACGGTATTCTTATTGCTTTACAGGCAACACCGGCAGATACCGAGTCTATTGTTTCGAATTCTGCCTTCATTAAACAGGAAACTGCTATTTATCTGCATTCTTTAATGTTGGCTAATGTTATTTACTTATCAACAACACTTTTATAATTTCAGTAATAGATAAGGGTGTCTATAAAAGTTAATTAAAAGATGATAGCTATTTGATTTTATGTTACTACATATGTTTGATTTTAAAGAATAGATATATTTAATAGGGAATGTCAACTTTATTGCTGCAAAATCCTATCGTTTCATAAGTTACGGTTTTTAATAGACGTAACCAGCTCCATAGGGTCCAACTCCGTAAGGGCCAGCGCAGCCGCAGGCGCAGGAGCCAGCGATGGAGACGGTACCAGCAGCGCAGACGGGGCCTCCGAACTCTACAGCACCGAGAATGGGGACCTGTCCAGCAACGAGGGTGGTACCGGCGACGGGCAGCTCACCAGCAACGGCGACCTCACCGATACCAGCGCCGCCGTAGGCTCCGACTGGTCCAGCGGCCAGAGGAGCGAAGGGAGCATCAAAAGCTCCGTACGCGCCGTAACCATATCCCAAGCCGTCGTAGGCTCCGTAGAGACCAGGGCCGTATCCAAAGCCGTCGTAAGCTCCATAAGGACCAGGGCCGTAGCACTGTCCGAGTACATTCTAAAAAAGCAACAGTAGTTGTATTTTAATCCCAACACTTTTAAAATGTATAAAAGTTTCGAAACGTGTATTCAATGTTTATGTCACTATGTGTGTCACTAAGCCACCTGAATACAATTCCACAAACTGAAACTTAAAATATTTTTCCATTCTGAAAGCCACCTTTGATAGGTAATGTTAACGAAAAATTAATAAATCGTTTACCTGGAGCAGGCAAGCCTGTACGCAGAGGATCAAGAAAGCGAAGGTAGACATGTTTGTGCGTGTGTATTCAACGGAGATGTTTCCAGAATAATTATTGGCCGTTAGCTTGAGGTATTTATATGATTTACAAACATTTACGCTAAATAGCCAACAATAATATTTCCTCATCCATTGTGTTCGACTTTTGTACGTGCATATACTTGGTGTTTTAATCAGTTTTGTAATAGGAAAATTGTACTTTAAGCATATGCTTACTATACCAATCTGCGTTATTTTGTTACTGTATCTCTGTTTATTCTCGTATGTAATCTATGTTACTCACACGTATTTGTATGATATTGGTTTGCCGAAAAGTGAATGAACAAAATCTCTTAAATCTTACCAATATGTAGTATCTAAGTTAAATACAGAATAGTGAAATACTTAAGTTTCACTATTTAATAGCAGATGTAAACATATACCACGTGCTCTAAAGTTTATTTAAAAAATATTTTCTACTTTTTCTTTCAATAATATACTACTATTTCTTTCAATAATACTAGACAATATTGAGTGTCTCGCGCACTCATAGTTTTAGTTCTTGGAAAATAGATTTCCATTGCTTACGAAAGTTTCGTCAGCATCGCGTCGGTAGGCGGTGATAAGCGTCTTTTCATTTGTATAAAAGGCCCCATCCAACTACAGAACGTCACTTTACGTTGGTACCAGCAACAACAAGTACACAGCAACCATGTCCATCAAAACCGTTCTTCTCATCTGCGCCCAGGCGCTCCTCATCCAGGTAACATATCACTCTAACAATGATCATAATATATTAAACTCCTAGTATGTATTACATTATTTTTTTCATTTTAGAGCATCTCTGCTCAGTGCATCGGAGCGTATGGTTACGACGGACTTGGCTACGGAGCGTACGGCTACGACGGACTTGGCTATGGAGCGTACGGTTACGACGGCTTGGCGTACGGTGCTCCCTTCGCCGCCGGGGCTTGTGGCGGACCCTGGGGCTATGGACCCGCTGAACTCGCCGCCTCCCA
>DWGJ01003498.1:0-13245 GCA_018246895.1 Aspitha aspitha aspitha | reverse complement strand
GCCTCCGAAACCGGCGTGTATGCATGAAGAGAATGATGAATGTAGATGAAGCACGGCAGGTTTGTAAGGACAGGGATTTTTGGCACTCGCTGCTTTCTGCCTACCCCGCAAGGGACCTGGCGTGACGATATGTATGTATGTATGTACATTCCTCGCTACGCATCCTCGCACGTCCCTGGTGGAAACGCACCTTATGGCGTGTCGGATAGCGGAGCGATTTCCGCGCCGACGCGGCGACGCCTCCGCCGATTTGCATAAGCCAATATCCGCTAGTTCTGAATGCGCGGCACATTTCTATGAGCGCAATTGAATATACTGGAAATGGGATGTCGTTACGTTGACGCGACTCGTCTTGAGTGATTTTCGAGTGCTTCTTTGTTAACATTCATCAGTCTCCTACATACACGCCGGTTTCGGAGGCTCATAAATAAATAAATAAACAACTGGGGACAATTCCACACACGGTTGTCTGATCCCAAATTAGGCGATTTAATTCCTGTGTTATGGTGACCGGACAACTGATAAACATACATATGTACATGTGATAAAGTACTAGACACAGAACAAACAAATGTGCTTATCACACAAATGTTTGTCCTGGGCGGAAATCAATCACGACCTCCAGTTTCGCTGTCAGGGTCTCTAACCACTCGACCACGAGGCCAGTCAAAGGCACTTGTTTCCCCCATCAGCCAATGTCTGACCTACTTGGTCGAGATAAGACAGTCTTGGTTTCCCCGGCACCTAGAGAAAGTAGATGAAGCACGGCAGGTTTGTAAGGACAGAGATATTTGGCACTCGCTGCTTTTTGCCCACCCTGTTAGGGACCTGGCGTGACGATATTTATGTATGTTCTTTGTTAACAAAATAAATAACTTAAATATTTTTATCCGATCTTTAAAATAAATTATACCCTATATATCCACTTGTATACCAGAGGCGACCATCTCAGTCCCCAAGAGTAGCGACGCATCTGTGACCGACTTCTGATAGGGTAACTACTAATACTCACTAACTGCACCTACTAACACTACTAATATAGACATATCACTAAACTAAACAATCACTATACTATCTATAAAACTACATATCTATAAAATATCACTAAACAATCCCATTTCTGCAGTTCTGTTACTAAAGAATACTCACCAACTAACTCTTATTAACACCTTATACTAACTGAATTCACACTAACAGTCCCTTCAACCCTGTTAGGAGTCGGTTACAGATGTCCATGGGCGGCGGCAGCCACTTGTGACTGCTGTCTGCTCGTTTGCTACTCTATTCTAAGTAAAAAAGTAAATACGTTACAGCCTACACAACAATTAGTTGCCAGGAATGCATATAACGTATATAACGGAAGGTATATAACGTAAAAGCTAACTCACGACGATTTGACTATGTAAATTGACCACCATTTTGGTCTGATCGCCTCTGGACAGCGCCGTTCTAGGAGATATAGCTAGTGGGTGTGATCGGCAAACGAATTGACCGCCAATAAACTAACCTCCACTCACGACTTCTGCTTGTGGCTATTAATAATAATTGGGTCAATTCCACACACCTCTGATTTCAAATTAGGCAAATGCTCGTGTTATGGTAACCGGACAGATATTTTTCCTACTTCCAGATAGGACAAACAAATGTCTTTTCTTGATCCTTTTACTGGTCCACTACTAAACACAGGGCTTTTCTCGTGGTAAAAGGGTTTTAGACGGTAGTCCAATTCTGGACATGAGTGGAATGGCAGATTTCACACAACTGTTGTCTGTGCCAACAAATGCACATCACACAAATATTTCTCCTGCGAACCGAAGTCAGATTTGGCTGGCGGACTGGCTCAGCTCTCAACATGTCTGTCCAAATAGATAGTGTCAATAAAAGCACTAGCACTAGCAATCTAATTATATCTTTTCATAAGCATTTCTGTAATTTCGATCTGAATGTAGTATAAAACGTACACTTAGTCAAACTTATGAGCGTTTGATCTCCTGTACCACTGTCGTAAATACTGAAGTCAAACCTGTCATAGATAGGGGTAGTACTTTTAACCGAAAATCATCCGTGCCTTTAGATGAAAACTTATAATTTTCCTTAATTTAACTAAAAGATTTTGGTTTGAACAATTTTAAGAGTTTTCAAATTCAGTAACCACAATTTGTAATTGTCGTTTACCCAAATTACCGTGAACAAACGAACATGCGCATATGTCTATTCTTATATACTATGTAAGGGTTCATAAATATGTATAGACGCACCGCCAGGGGTTCTAATGCCTCTTAAATTGTCCCATGTCTCTGGACATTAGCAATTCGAGAGCATTATATTCAATCCACCGACAGCTGTCTGAGTTAGTGCTATTGCTCCGCGAGAATTATTATCGCTCTGATTTATGATGTTGGTAATTTGTTCTATCGGAAGTTCTTTGGGCTAACCAGCCATGAAATATCGGTTAACAGTATGCAAATTGCTTGCGGTCGGGCGCTTGTTATTTTACTGTTAACTGATTCTAACTTAAAACATGTTCCTCCAGCATATAAGGAATGCGTTTTATTATAAATGTTATTAATAATAATAACTGAGGACAATTCCACACACGGCTATCAGATCCCAAATTAGGCAATTTCATGCCTGCGTTATGGTAACCGGACAGCAGATAATCATAGATATGTACATACGATATAGTAGTTATATAGACATTTTTATTACGCCCAGACATGGAACAAACAAATGTACTTATCACACAAATGTTTGTCCTGGGTGGGAAGCGAACCCGGTGTTGCAATCAGGATCTCTAACCGCTCGACCACGAGGCCGGTCAAGTTGTTGATGTTCAAATAACGCAACGTTTTTATTACGGTGCGTGTGAATTCTAAAACTGGTTTTCTTTTGTTTCAGAAGGATCTCTCGGACGACTGCGTGTTCGAGGAACATATAGAGGAAAACAATTACAACACATATTCGCGCATACGGGCCGGCAAGAAGACCTTCCTCGCGCTAGACAACAGGGGGCGGTCGAGACGAACGCAGATACCGGTCAGCCGGCCGCTGGGCAATCTGTCGGGGTACGCGCTCACCCTCACGAGGCGATGGGACGGCGCCAAGCAGAGGCAGTGCCCGCCGCGACGCCACCGCGGCAAACTAAAGCGGCCGCCGCCCTTCCACAGAAACTGCCAGCGGCGCGTGCAGAAGCAGAATTTGAGGAAGCGAAAGCACAAGAAAGCGAACGACCCGAAAAAGAAACAGCGGCACCCGAAGGCGCGCAGAAAACCGGAGAACGGCACCACCACCACGACGGAGGCGAGCTGGGACGAGTCCACCATGTCGACGATGTCGACCACCGACGTCGAGTTTTTTCGGTCGGCGACCGCGCAGGAAGCGGGCGCGCGCGCGTGAGCGGCTCGCTACTCGCGGTCGGGGCTGCCGTTGCGCTCGCACATTAGCACCGTTCCACGCTTACCGCGCCTCACCGTTCCGGGCGGACCGTGCGCCGACGGAACGATCCCGTACGAAACGGACCGAACCGAAATCGGCGGTTCCGTTGTGGAATTATTACGCGTCGACGACTCCCGAAGTTGTTGACATAGAATGCTGGGCGTGTTTATATTTTCATTCTTAATGATTATGTTCTTTAATACTCAATCGAATAGTCGTTTCACGTAAGCCGGCCACCCGCCGCGTCGGAGCAACGAAGCAAATGATATTATTCTACCAAAGCCACTGAAATTATCTATCTCAATTTATATTCCTAGTTCGCTTTAAAAAGTAGTTTTATCGGCAAGATTCCAATTGTCTTAATCGTCTTGAAATTAACGTAGTTGGTATTGATGTAACTTAATTGTAGAACGTGTGATTTTTTTTGTTTTATAAATGAGTCGAGGTAATTGTGTCGTGGAGTAAGGTGGAACGGTGTGGGTTGGAGGGAAAGGGTCCGGCCTGTCCGTGCCAGATCGACAAAAGCTAGTTCGTTCGGGTGAATCGGTCCATTACGAGTAGTTGCCGCGTTCCCGTTGTTTACCCGACGAATGTCGCAGCGTTCGTCCGTTCATCATTCGCGGCTAACAACTCAAATGTCTATTCAATTAAAGTTAAGTGTATCGTTAACGGACACGACGCTGCCGCATTCGATTCCGTTGCATCGTACAACGACCGGACTTTTCCACGTTTACAAACATCTCTCGGATACGTAAGTGTTTGGACCGAAACCTCACCATATTAATACGTCCGTAAACGGGAAATTAACATCAACATAACATTTGATTGGCGTCGCGCTCAAGACTCGTCGATTTGGAACGAACAGGCGGCACAGGGTTTTGTACTTAGACGGATGTGTCGAGATGTAATTTCATAAGGAATTGACTGAAAAATATGACTGAGTAATGTAGGTACTGTCGGTTTCGGAATAGGCTATGATAGGATAATGTGCGGCGAACGGCATGCTTCTGTATTTCTAAGGTTCCGGGGTCGAGGCCAGCGGCCACGTGGCCCATCCGATACGATATCCATTTCTAAATCGAACGGCTCGTCATCCGAAATTTCTAGATCAAACCAGTTCCGACCGGATCGAAGTGGTAATTGCGCGACCATCCACACATGCCGCGTAGACCGCTCGCCTCGGTCCGCACAACATTGAATTAGTGATAAACATTAACGACGAAGTGACTATTAGTAGGTAGTTTTAAAACGTGTATCTAATTTGTAAATTATTTATTTTATTTTCCATAGAGAAAGTCGTATTTTGTTAACGTTTTAGTTGATGTTTTTTTATTCTCTTGTCCCCTTAGTTCCATCCGAATGTAGATATTAGGATGTCATACGCTTGTATTATTAGTAAGCCAATTTATGTGTATTATATTTATGACTCCGTTCGGTAGCAATGTTCTTGTATGGCGTTATGTATAGAGTATGGACGCTTCTGTTGTGATTGTATGGACTTAGCGATTAGTGTTTACAACTCCCATTGCATTCGTGTCTTGTGCATTGATGTGTAAAATAAATTGTGTCTCTTGAATGTTGTCTGCGATGATTCTTTAAACGTAAACTTCGTAACGCTAATGAAATTCTCGGTTCATTTATTTTAATCGATTTTTTATTGAATTTCATATATTCGATGACTATCGCGCGAATTATTGTTAATATTTTTCGTGCTAAGTATTTTAAAGATATCGGTATGTATTCATAGACTAGCTATTCATGTCTGTAATTATTTATTCGCGAAAAACGACTTTCATGTGTAATTTAATAAAGCTGTTACTGTAATGATATAGGAGACAAATGAAATAAGTTTTCACTACTGCCAATGATGCTTTTATACTGCCGAGCTATATAAAAAGGTTTAACCAACATTTTGTATAGGATTTCTTATTATAAAAAATGAGAATTGCATTGAAAAAAAATGGTCAGCGAAATACATAGATTGTGTCCGTTGTGTATTGTAAATAACTGCAACAAGCTTTATATATGTACCTACGTATGTTATACGAATGATATTTTGAACTTATTTATGATCTATGTATGTATTTCGATGTGAATTTAATGAAAACGACACAAAATCCGTACACGACAAAGCATTTAACTACTGATTTGTTACAAATAAATAAATGATTACGACTTAACGAATACATGCGTATCGATTTTTTGTCATTTTCGCACTTTAAATTATTCGATTGTCGGGTTTGTTATTTAATAAATCACTCGTTATTGTACCGTAGGTAATTATAATACTTACCAATCTATACATTAGAGTAGAAACAGTATTTCGGTATTGTAAATATGTTTCTTCGTTGCAGTACCTAGTTTTATAGTTTTTATATTTAATAGAATTGTTAAGACAATCTGTTACTATTCGTGATTTTCACCTATCTGTAACACGGTTATTTGATTCCTAATAACTGACATTTAGCGAGACAGAAGTCACGCGCGTTCCACTGCTCGTTCGCTACGCTCGCAGACAATAAAATGTTGAAGAATAACGTTGATGACGGTTGCGATCGTCCAGTGGAACGCCAAAATTTTGTTGTCAAACTCACTGTGTTCTTATTTCAAAAGTCGATTTTTTAGCGAATGAGCGCCGCGTGAGTTTGGTTAACATAGTATCGACTGGTCGAAATGTAAAAATACGTTATTATTTTATGTTATTTATACACATGTGCCATAATATACCTACTTCTTAGGTTTACCTACCGATTCAACAGTAATATTATATTCCATGATTAATCTGTTTCGCACAAGACTATGTCGAATAATTAAGCTGGAAAGGATATAAGATCGCAGTTATGAGCCTATTCATTGCTAGAATCGCTGTAATATTATCCTCGATATGAAATTTTGAAATGATGGCATGGAATTTGTAAAACAGTTTTTATTCTCAATGTACAAATTATTCTGAACCAAATGTACAACTGAAAAGACAATTGAAAATAACGTACAAAACTTTTTCGGTACAGTTAGCTACTGAATACCTGAGAATATGAAAAATATACAGATTGCGTATAAAACGATTACGTGTACCTACCCGTTTTTGAACGCCTTTTGAGCATACTGCAGGAACTAAATATGGTTACACATGTATGTGAAAACTATGATTGTATAATCAGAGTTTTATCTATCTTCTCATGTGAATAGAATTTTCACAGAAGAACAATGTTATACGCGTGATTATATTATTGATCTACAGCATCCACAGTTTTCTGGTCAGTTACGCCTTCGATATTTTTTATATTCTTAAGGTAATATTATCGTTATAGGTAAAAATACGATTTAAATTCTATCTATAAACACACACACAACTATTCTCTATGCCCTTTCCATAGATAAAGCAGGAAAGTCAACGAGGGGTCAAACAGTATTACTTAATTAATTTTGATATGTTTACATTAATAAAAAAACTGTAATGTTCGTTATTGCTAACGCATTACTCATACTGCACTGTTCTATGGAACGTTGAATTTGTAACTACACATTGAAAAACAATCGAACGTTGCAGACGTAACGTAAAATTTTCAAAAATGTCACTTTTATTGTACTGTATCAAAAGATTGATCGAAACTTTTAGACAATAACTTTTACAGCCTCTTATACCGACAAATAAATAAAAATGATTCTTTAAATATCTTGTGGTTTTTATTTCCTGCCTTCTACATGTTTAACACTTGTGGGATAATATATAATAACATGGTACTATTGTCTGTAGGTCTTTTCTCGATGCAACTGAAAATATTGAAGTGCATTTTGATGCATTTTCAATCTCTCGCATACATTTATGGTTAGACGAATTAGAACGATGCAATCGCAAATTATTCAGTTAAAAATAGAGATCAGCAAACTTATTCAAATTAAAACGCTAATTTAAAAAAAGTTAATTAAGGACTTTATTTTACTATTATTATTATACCATCACGCTACGTCTGTAACAGGGTAGACAAAGAGCACGGAGTGCTACATATCTATCTAGCTATCCTTGAAGGTGTAACGTTTTTCTTCTACATTTGTCATCATCGCTCTATTTATATCCTGTTAATGATGCACCAAATCGCATGAAGCTGACGTCACTGCTGCCAACCCCAAATCGTCAAAACCATTCATACAAGAAAATATACATTAAAAATAAAAAAATATCTAACGCGTGTTTGTTTTATTTTCTACACTTGACACTTACATAACATACATAATAATATTTTAATTTAATAATAATACCTCTAATTACAAGAACTAGGCATATAAAAGCCACCGCACTGCCTACATCCTAGACTGGACCATCCGATGTGCGCGTACTAAAACGCAAGCTTATCATACAAAAACTGACTGTGACTGGCAATGTTGACTGGTCCCGCAGTTTACTGGTTTTAATTCCTCGCTGCTACTATACTGCTGGTCGTGGGTTCTTTTCCCGTCGAGAATAGGCATTTGTATGAAGGCCACTGATATTTGTTCTGCTAATATTTTATGAATAAATATAGGTTTTTCAGCTGCAAGATTACCCTAAAATAAACATTTAATTGACTAATCAGTAGTTGCCTATGAAATTGTAGCAGAATAGAGTTTTTGTCAATAAAATAATAAGAATTCATATGTATTCCATGAAATATTTTTAATTCTTAACGAAAGAAAAAGATAAGAGTCAAAATTTGTAAGTGAAAGCACCGGGTTTATTATTTTGAAATCTATAGTAAAAGGTATATAACAAGAAAAATCGATATCAATCTAACAATCAAATATAAAAATTGCTAAAATAAAAATCGTATCGATAATATGTAGAACCTAATTACCGATTCCTATACTGCCCAGAGAGATAGAGATCCCGTCTTCAACTTTTATGTGATTAAACCAACTGCAAGAAGTTTAATATACCGAGTAGCCGAGTACTGCAAATTGTATTGGTTTGCATGTATTCTCAAAGTTCAGCAGTCTTGCGCGCGTTTAGTTAGTGCTAATGTTACCAGTCGACCAACGTATGAATAAAGTTTAATAGCAAGTACACAAAAGTTTTTTAAATACTATCAAAACGTATTTACTTTTGAATACAATACCTCAAATATTTTTTTTAGTAGTAAATAAAGCTTTAGAGAGTTTATAATATAAATGCTAATACTGAAACTAAACGCTTGTCTCAATACAGATAATATACGGCATGCGCAGATAGCGTCAAAAGTCTCGCGTTGCGTACTCGGCGGCCATTATACATCGAGTGAAGGTCACTCCCCGCTCGATTACTGCGCTTCATTCGATCGCCATCTTGTTATACATTTTGTGATATATTTCGATTCGATGTGCATTTATAATCGGTTTCGGAATCAATAGCAATCATCAGTTTTGGCGGCAAATTGATTTGTGAATTGCGAGTCTGTGAGTTGTTATTCTAGCGACATGAAGAAAACCTCGTCGTTGGTTTGGAGATTTTTCGATCGTCTAGAGGAGAATAAAAGATGCGTCGCGGTATTGTGTAAATTGTGCGATACACAATACAAATATTTCGGTAACACGACCAACCTGAGAACTCATTTAGTGAACAAACACCCGATCCAGTGGGATCTACTGCAGAACGGTACACTCGATGAAACGACATTCCGCGCATATGATGATGAAGACAATTCGAATCAAAACACACTATCACCTCGCCCAAAAAGAAGGAAATACATAAAGACCTACAAAAACGACAACGTACGTTATTCTGTATCAGTTGATCTAAATAAACGCCAAGCTAGCCGGAACGAAACTGGGGAAGAATCAATGCCCGTAATTGAAATACAAAGGGTATTTATGTTATAGGTTATAATTTAGTGATCAAGTAGTTGATAATGAATATATTGGTCTCGCGCGCATCGTCCGAACGATCGTTCGATTTCGGTTGGTTTGGTGTCTAGTGACGTGCGGGCCCAATCGATATGATCGATTTCTTAAACTTTAGTTGACAATAACTTTTCTAAATCGCTACAACTTTTACGATTTCTCAATATTTACGATAAAATGACATAAGTCGTTATACATTTGTCTTTCTTCTTATATATAAAACAACCTTGTTTTTAATCGATAATATTTAAGAGTTCTACGTATTGCATGTTTTCTCTCGTTTTCACATATTGTGTACGAGGCATGATAAATAAAGACAAATGAAATAGCAAGTGCCCTGTACACAGAGCTTACAGATAAGGGTATTTTATGTATGTTATATAAGAGGGATGATCAGTTTAAATAACTCTGATTATGTGTATGGCATGTGTATAAATGAAAATTATTTTTCAGGTTGATGTTCTTGAGAACTCGGAGACTGAGAATGACAATACGGTCGATGAGAATGAACTGCTTGTGCGTCAGATGCACAGTAACAGGGGGTCCGATGAAGAATGGTTAGAAGAAGAGGTGTACCAGACGGTAGATGCATACGAGCCAAAGAGGAAAATGAAGGTTAAGCATATTAAGAGGGAGATCCAGACCCCACCGCTGCGACGATCTTCCAACTATGTTGTTCAAGCACAAAAGGCATATTCCAAACCGGAGAGAGTCTACGTAGAGACACAAAACAGGAAGGATGAGTACTGTGTGTTTGGGGAGTACGTCGCTAATAAGTTGAGGAAGTTCAAAACTCCCCAAACGCGTGGCAACATACAGCAGCTAATAACGACTATACTCTGGCAAGCAGAGTACGGCTTGTACGATAATATGGAGTCGGTCAAACGGATCATACTGCATTCGGTGCAAAACATGGAGACAGAGAGTCCGAACCAAGACGAACAGCAAGTCCAAGAGATTGAAGGCCAAGACTCGCAGGTTCAGATGGTGATCGAACACAGAGACGACCGCTTATCGAATGAATCTATAAGAATTATTGATATGAAGAATGAATCATAAGAATTCTTGACGCACAAATTTAATTGTACCTACCAATAGCATGTAACAATGTCGACGATCAGTAAGGCTATGCATGCAAATTGTATTAATTACATTTTGGACCAGTCTTCTGTTATTCCAATTGTTGACTAATGCATCTAATGGGAAGACCGTTAAAGGCAACACTGGGTAACTGTAAATCGGCAGACTAAACAACATAATTGTGAAGAACTTGCGATGGGAGGATTTTATCCACTCTTATATGATTACATTGATATTTCAATTGTCAAAATACAACTTGGTAAAGTTAAAAATGGGTGCCAAGGCTTCTATCCCGGATTGTTCATAGCTTGAAATGCTACAGTGAATATTGATTTTACATCAGTATAGCTGAATATTCTGGGCCGGGTCAGTTCGCATTTGTGAATGTTTATAGGATATTGCCTACTTGTAATGTACTGTAATATTGTAGTATGTAGTCATTATAAAATCGTACAGTAGGTTTGGAAAAGTCATTTACTATTTAAAGAATTAAAATCATAAAAGTTTTTTATAGACATTCGAATAGAACCTTGGTTTGCATATGCGGGTATGATGTGGATAAATGCTTAATGTTTGGTATGTAAATATGGAAAAGTATTGGTTTGATTATTGTAAATGACTGTAATTTTGTATGAATGTGGTTTGTCTAGTCTATCCAAAGTTTCCAAATTAATATGATAATTAGTTAATGGATGGCTTAGACATGTTCGTGTTGTTGTGTCTAAGCTGAGTTTAATCAGTTCTAAATAACTATCATGCTTTTTTAATAAATGAATAAACATTTATACTGCGTTTCTTTTACCTCTTAAGTGTAATTTTGGTTTTGGTGAATTCGCGCATGCGCGATATGACATTGCCAGTCTGCCATCTCGCTCGCACATGTCAATCAGCTGTAGTACCAACATGGCTTCTTTCAGCCGTACGTCTAGTAAATTGTTAAGAAAAGTGCAAATATCGCCGGTTATTCAACGCAATTTGAGTTTTGCGAAGTGCAATAATGTGAACAAAAATGTCTGGGCGACATGTGCTTGTGTATTCGGTGGCGGTGTTGTATTCTACGCAGCAAAACTCTACGGAAATACAAACACCGTATATGCCCTCAAAGCAAAGGTAAAACCGTATTTCTGTGAATTGTATTACGTAAAAATGTTGTATCTATCATTTAACATCACGAAAAGTTTGTATAACAATCGATTTATCGATTTATATAATATATGTTGCATTCGCTGCGACGAACTAATAGCGATAAGTCTGAAGTCTTGATGTTGGCAGCAGTAGCTGCGGTCAGAGTTATTTTCATGCATTTCAGTTACAGGAAACAACAACGATTAATACTTCAGCCATATCTAGTACCGTTACATTCATTTTTAGACTGTAGTTTGTTTATAAATAGCTCGTAAAAGTAAGGTTATATTAAATTGTCAAATGATAGTTATTTGACGTTTCGTTCAGAAACAATATTAACATTGTAATTGTAGAACTTTTCACCTTTATATTTTTTTTTATCTAAATTAAAAAAAGTGGATATTACTGCTTACTGGTCGATAATTATACTGGTTGATAATTATAATTCTACAACGGAAATTTCCTTAATGTTAGAATGATGCTTTTTTATTTTTAAGAATTAATGCTGTATTATATGTAGGTCAATTGCATTGATTAAATAAAGTTGTACTTTAATTTAATATATGAAAGAAACCACATAATTTATTACATTGTGCGACATTAATTAACCGAATCAAACTCTGCTGTTACTAGGTCAGCTTGATTTTTTAAACCATATTTTATACTTTTAAGAATTTGTGTTACCATCTTTTGTTAGCTATGGTTTTGCAAATAATGATATAATTAACAATTACAATTATTAACTCTGACTTAATCATGTATGGCTTATTTTTAATTATGTAGCCAAGCATTTGGCTTCTATGTCACCTGACGGTAAGCGAAGATGCAGCCAATGACAAAGCATGCTTGCCTAAAAGAATTTTCGTTTGCTTATCTGAATACTTTTTAACAACATTTAGCCTGGTTAATTGAGCGTCAAATGTAAGTATATAAGATACAAAAATGTTACTTATTTTACTGTAGATATACAAATAAATTATTATAATGTTAACATTTTGAGACTAAACATCTAAAATAAATTTCACATAGCACCTACTGTGATGACTTCACATAGTACTGTGAAAATCTGCAACGATTATTACCAATAACAAGTGGAGTAGTCAAATATGTCAAGTCTGGGTAGTATTTGCCAATAAGCCTGTATTTGATTATAAAATTTGAATAGTCATTGTGATAATAGAATCCTAGTTGAATTTTGTAGCTGCATTCCATAAGTATGAGTTTACAAAGGTGTCTGCACAGTGTTTGAAATTTTTATGCAGGAAACTACACAACTTAACCATTGTGTAGTCTAAAGCTACCATAAACAAGGCCCTACATTCTTAAAGGAATCTATATTGATTGATCAATATTTTTATTTAGATCTGTTTTTATTTCTTCGAAACACTGAATGTGAAACATTAACTTGAAAGATTACTTCTGTTAATTACATATTGCTTATAACTAATTGGTGAATATGTATTGTATGTACTGAGCTATACGTATGTTAAATATGGAGTCCCCCAAGCTTCCCTGTAAATCCTTATCTATTGTTACTTCTCTGTTTGGTGTGGATAGCGACACTTTGGTACTCTTAAGATTTTTTTGTGAATGTATGATTGATAGCAGATAAGACACATAACAAATGTGCTCTTCACACAAATGTTTGCCCTGGGTGGGAAGCGAACCCAGGACCCCCGGTTTTGCAGTCAGGGTCTCTAACCTCACGACCACGAGGCGATCGATTTCATAGGCTAGTCATGCTACGTGTAT
>DWGJ01003497.1:0-13247 GCA_018246895.1 Aspitha aspitha aspitha | reverse complement strand
CACGGTTTATGAGATACAGCCTGGAGACAGACAGACAGACGGACAGACGGACGGACAGACAGCGGAGTCTTAGTAATCGGGTCCCGTTACACCCTTTGGGTGCGGAACCCTAATAAACGATGATCTGTGGAGAAGTGACAAGAGCTACGTTCTCTGATCGCAATGTAAATTAGACCCATAAATAAGATCAGGGCCCATATATTGCAAATAATGGAGAATTCAAACGATTGAATGGGTATTCATAAGAAATCCAATCCACACTATAGAGGCGTGGAGAATTGCAACTTAATTTGAGAGGACAAAAAGTCTGTATTGTAACGTTGACTGTAAAATTTACACACATACATACCATCACGCCCGGTCGTTAACGGGGTAGGCAGAAAGCACGAATTGCTTTCTGCCTACCTGCCAATGTATTTTAAATATAAAATGACTGGCTTCGTGGTTAGTGGTTAGAGCCCCTGACTGCAAAACCGGAGGTTGTGAGTTCGATTCCCATCCGGGACAAACATTTGTGTGATGAGCACATTTGTTTGTTCTGTGTGTGGGCGTAACAAAAATATCTATATAAGTACTATATCGTATGTATATCAACTGTCCGGTCACCATAGCACAGGTAATAAATTGCCTAATTTGGGACCAGACAGCCGTGTGTGGAATTGTCCCCAGTTATTTATTTATTGTTATGTACAAGATATACGCACATCGAAGTCTCTGTGGTCGAGATGCCAGAAAGCCTGCGTAGCCTTGATCGCAGTGTTGCTGAGGCCGAACATGGTCGGGAACTGCATCAGCCTGCGGATCACCTCTTCATACCTGTAGTTAAAAAAAAAACATAATTTCAATGCGCTAGTAATCGTCAAAAATTTCTAACATAACATAAAACCGGTTTTTCTTATAACACTAAGACACTGATAGAAGTGCCAAACTGGAATATAGATCACCTTAATTGATAAGGAGGAATTATAAATCAGTTTAATTACATTCGTTTTTTTTAATCTAGCTTTAGTGGCGTACAATACACACAAAATGATGGAAAATTATGAATAGGCAAGACAATGGGAAGAGATAGATAAATAAATAACTGGGGACAATTCCACACACGGCTGTCTGATCCCAAATTAGGCGATTTAAAGCCTGTGTTATGGTGACCGGACAGCTGATACACATACATATATATATATATACATACGATATAGTACTTATATAGATATTTTTATTACGCCAAGACACAGAACAAACAAATGTTTGTCCTGGGTGGGAATCGAACCCACGACCTCCGGTTTTGCAGTCAGGGTCTGTAACCACTCGACCACGTGGTCAGTCAAAAAAGTTTAATGTTTCAATGCAATTGCGAAATGGACTACAGTTGAATATTTTTAATGATTCTGTTAATATCTCTAAAATTCTGATAATAAAAATTATTTTTTAATAACACAATTTTGCTGAGATATAAATTTAGAAAATATTTCTATTAAAATTTATATTCTATGGTGAGAATTTGATATATGAAAAACTCATTATCTTATCGTCTGATAAATTATCTGGTCTAAAAGAGATTACGTTTACATCACTGTCCTAGAATCTCCGATTTCCAACGTCGGAGGCAATTAAGAAATTTATTGTAACTGCTATCTCGCGCGGTCGTTACGTTGACGATGACAATTAGGTATTTTAAAATCAGGTCAACCTGTCGGCTTTTACATATTAAATAAAAACATAAAAATGATACATGATTAGTAGATTCAAATTTCTGTAGTAAGCAGTGCATAGTGTACAATAAAATTTTACTATCTTCCTTATTATTACTTACTTTCATGTACCTACCTACTATACATATAATCTCATTTGTACTAAACACTCTTAGGTATGTAATTTGTTTAAAATCTCCGCGTTTCCTTGTGTTTTCTCAAACTCCTTACTTACGAAGATAAAACATTAGTTACGTATGTACCTATTTATCTGTTACGATATATACGGGTGACGTTTATCGTTTTCAGTACTAATAGTACATTATTAAAACTTGCTCAAGCCACATTTGCTTATAAAATGAAAGTCTGGTACGACACCCGGAACAATAAAAACGTGCTGTGCCAATTGTTTAATATGCCAGCCCTAATCAATAGATACTTAGGGCATTGCCATTGCATTGTCTTACAATTGGTTATTGGCCAAGAATTCTGCGTATTGAAGTATATTAATAGAGGTAACCCTTTACAATAACAATGATAACCAGATTTACAATTACATTACTCCATTGCGTAATTCACGTGTGCACCTATCATAAATATTCCATAAATACCTTATACACGTCAAAATATACCCAAACCCTGTACCTACGCATAAAAATATATTAATGAAAGAAAAAGGGTTAAACCTGAGAAACGGACATTATTAAAATCGATTCCGCAAGCGAGTCGCCGACTCGAGAGTTAACGTCGGGAACGGCTACGTATAAAGATGATTTGTTTAAAATTCTGCAACCACGGGCCGTGTGATGAATATCACGACCGTATATTGAAATAATGATCCCGCCTTGCACTGCATTCAATGGCATTTTGCATACAATATGGTAGATGGATTTATATTAAAATATGGCAAACGTCAGTGCCGGTTGCTCACAATAAATTATTCATTGCACACAGTCAATTTTCGTTCAAGATAAACAGTCGTACGGGTATATCAAATCCACGGACGCGATGTAAGGTACACGCTCATAAATATTCAGATTACATATTGTTGTTCTCGGTTTGTCGGTAATTAGATCGCCCACTAAAGGAGCTGCCTTTAATCAGTTAGTAGCGACAAAGTTTGTAATAAATTACTGATACAGCGATGCTACCACCATTATTCCATTATGTTTCATACGCGTAGGCTTGTTAGGTATTATTGTATTTTTTTCTAGTCAACTACTATAATGATACGTCTATTTACGGATATCGCAAGATCTTAATTAACTAGTAACAATGATAATCAAAACGTATTCAGCATAGCTTGAAATTTTAAAGTTGCAGTACAGTTGTCATTTTCGCATATAGGAATCGTTTTCTATCGATTGATTAATCTGAAACTTGGAATACAATGTTCGTGAAAATAGCCAGATACGTTTCTTTCATGTATATTTGTTTATCAATTTAAGTCAAAGAAATATGTTAAATACAGATTCACATGACAAACTGTCTTCTGTGCCTGGGTGTAGTAAAAATATCTGCATAAATATCATATCACATCATAACATATCTATATGTGTATGCCGTCCCTCTACGATAACACAGGCATTTAATTACCTAATTTAGAATTAGCAGTGTGTGAAATCGGCTCAATTATTATTATTAAATATATTAACCGAACTAGCACACATACATATGTGTTTACTGTATAGTCTTACATAATCACTACCATGACTGGCGAAACACAGGATTATCTAATTTATATATGAGATACAATGCAGTCCGAACACATGCCCAGACCGCGGCTGCGCTACAAAAAAGTTATTGACATGCATCGAAAATTAGGACCCGTCAATGTTGATCGTTACATAGAACAAACGTTTGACTTATAGCGAGTTTTACTAGCTGTCTGTATGACGAATGCCGAACATGACCTTATAATTTATATCCTCGACTCATAAATCAAGCCAGAGAGCGATCAGAACTGACAAGAAGATCCCATGCTATAACCACTCGTGTGAGGCAGTTGTACCAACAGCGGCGAGTTATTAATTGATACGTATTTTTAAAAACATATCTTTTCTTAAATCCTCTTAAATCCTTGTATTCCTACATAAAGTTAAACGTGTAAAGAAACTCGAAATACTTTTATAGTAACTTATAGGACTTTGTCATTGAGATTTTTTTCAAAACAAAAAATTTTATGTTAATCGTTGATTAGATTAGTATGAGAGTATATTTTTAATTATTATAATGTAAATTTTATTACTTTGTATTTTTTTCGATTATGCCGCTTTTGTACTTAACCCGTTAACGACATTGAATAAGACAATGAATGTTTTCGTATTCATCAATTATGAATAATAAACAATATTCTTAAAGTAAATTGTTTAATATAAATATTAAAGATTTTTTTTAAATTCTTTAATAGTATATCGTTTATAGCTAACTCACTTGCTGTGGTACAAATCAGTAACGAACTTATCGGAACCGTAAGTGTTTGCCGGATGAATAGCAATAAAAACTTTATTATTATAGCTTTCATGGAAATAAAATTTTTCCGATCGGAGACAGGAGTTATGTTCTTGCTATAAAGGATCACAGAGTGGATTGTAAATGTGTTGAGCATTCATAAAGACTCATTTCGCAATGTTTCACTATTACTTTTAGATGCTAGAAGTAGCAAATTTATTGTGCACGCGAATGTTAAATTTTCTTAATTACTTAAAAGAGATGTTTAACTATTGAGGTAAAATGACTGATGACAAGTTGAAATTAATTATGCATAGTAAAAATCAATTAACAAAAATAGTATCCATTTCATCGTAGGTATATAAGAATACACGGAATACTTGGAATGGTGAAGATCTGTCTCATAGACGCGAAATCTGTTTGCTAGAATTCCGAACCGACAGAGGTACGGGAATAAATTGTGGAGTAACAAATTGGCGCGCACTAAACGTTGATAAATGGGCCCACGACGTGCTCGAAACAAAGGCCAAAGTGCTTGCAATCACACTGCCTATTCAAGTACTTATACTGCAAGCACACTGTTCTACAATATTATTAATAGAATGACAGAGAGTAATATGAAAATCGAAATATAACAACTGTTTAAAGTTACTTATTTTTATTAACTTAAGACTATGAGGAGTATTAGACAACAATATAACATCATGTGCTATTTAAGCTTCTTATTTCAAATACCAATTGTTGTAACGTTGTAGAAAGAATACGAAACATTAATTTATGCAGTTAAAAAGTTGAAGGAACAATATAGGTACTTGAAAAAAATTACTAGTATGTATGTAGGTACTACATGTATCTAGTATAGTTTGATAATTTGTAATTGGTCCCAAAACATATCCCAGAGTGTGAATCACAGCGCCCGATCTATTTCTGAATCTGTACGAACTCGTAAGATGTGTAACAGTTTTTATCACAGTGAAAATAGAGGCTTACGCCAGCGGATTTGTTGAAGCCAAGCTCCAAGAAACTGCTATCCTTGTAAAAACAATTTGGGACGAGGTACAATTTGACTACAAAACAACTAAATAATTATAGCAGAAAACGTTTTCTTTTTTTCCCGAATAGTTATTTTAATTTATTACGATTTTATATGAAGAGATCATAGACTTAGCAATGTTGTTTGTCGCTAGCGAGGTGTAAAATTATACAATAAATATAATGATAATAATATCTTAGGACGCACACAAACAGGGCAATTTCATCCCTAATTAGACAAAGCTTGTATTATGGTGACCATACGACTGATAAACATGTATATTTTTGTTGCACTCAGCACAGATCAATCAAATGCGCTCATCACATAAGTACAAACATATATGTGCTAGGCGAAAGTCGGGCCCACGATCTCCGACTTAGCTATCAGTCTCATATAAGTACCAAGTCAGTCATGATAAAAGGGTTGAGGATAAAAATTGAACTCAATACTGAAAATCTAAAGCTAACACACGGGCAGTGAGCAAAAGTCATTCAGCTAACAGTAATTGGCAGTGTCGCAAACAGTCATTGTTTGAAATAGGTTCAATCTGAGTACTGATCTTTCTTTGTGAAGCTATTAGGGACGGGAACTTGATTTATTGGTCTTCACTTTCATGGAAATCGCATGATTTTCCTTAACTCTTTTGTAACAGTTTACCTAACCAGACTGTTTCTTAACATTCAATCCAATTCAGTTATGTACTCGTATTTTTAATAAATAACGTTGGAGCTGCAAAATCTCCTAATTTATTAAATTTATCAAGATTCTTATCACATGCATTAAATTGATATTTTTTCTACTGACAATTCTACTGACAATCGGAACCGAACATCCCAGCACGTGAACAGAACTCATTCAGCCAATTACGCTCGCCTGTGACGGAACCAATCATCGTTTGACTCAGGTCCAATAGGAGTCGTAGCTGTTCAATCTGATAGAAACGAATCGAGGTCAATGACTGATTTATTAGCCTTCGATACTCTTGTAGAGAGATCAATGAGGATTCTTTTAAGTGGCACACGCACGTGGCATCTACGGTCACTATACCGAAATATTCTTTGCTTCCGCGTTTATATGGAATCGAAGTGCGAATTGCGAACTTCAAACGAAATTTGAACTACTTGACTATGTCTTAAAACCTTCGCATCATGAGAAGAGACTCGTTTATAGCAGTGGAATAATAAAAAAATTATTTATTATAATTTTACTGACATATGAGAACTTTCGTACTGCAGTTAATAGACAGCATCAATCGTTACTGTGGTATAGGAACTATTAGGTACTACAAAATTCGTAAAACAAAAAATAAGCGATCCAACCAAAACAACTTTTACTAACTCTACTGTCATATCTCCGCAATACAATTGGAATTTACGTTTAAATTCGATTTCACGCGTGTAACCTTAAAAACAAAATTTTAATTTCGCTACATCTCATGCACTTTCTTCTTGTGGATATAACAATTTATCATAATCGTTATTGTCCATTTTTATTATGCTATTGTTATTTTAGGTGGGTTATTTACATAAAAATTTCAGATACGGCTATTAATACTGACCCTCAACATATTTGGTGAAAGTTATTGCGTTTATAACTAAAAGCGAAAATCTCACTCAATTCAATTCAATTCATTCAACATTCAATTTCAATGCTGTCAAGATGGTTTGTGATACTATGTATATATACTCATTATTACTAATAGATACCATACAACTGCAATATATATAAAACATTGAACTCATAAAAACCGTTATCACATTCGATGTTTGAAGTTCGTTTAGTTAACAACAAGTGTGTTACGTTTACGTACTCTGCTTCCCACATGAAAGCGGTGTCTGTTACCCTCTCATAAATCATACGAGAACATTTAAGATTAACAAACTCGTGATCCCTATCATTACATGTAATGAACGCAATAGATAAGGTATTTGCGTCGAAGCATATTAATGTATGTCGCGACGAGTCGTAATCAATTTATATCAATATCGCCAATGGCCCGCTCTGTACTTGTTAGCGAGCATTAATATGAATTTTAACGGTAGGGCTGGCACGCGATAAATGAATATACAAATATTGTTATGATTTAATTGATAATTTACTTATATTACGTCTAATTTATATCCATTCTGAAGCACACGAAATAAATTATCGAGAGTAGTGATGCATTAACTTTAATTTGTTTTTTTATTATACTTTGAGGAAGATAGAAGAAAGTTTATTGATTTGAATATGACTGAAAAGGAGAAATACATACATACATATATGCATATAGCATGAGAACAAAAACTGCGCGTAAAAAGTTCTCTTTACTGTCCTTCTTAACTTTCTGTTGATATGTTGTTAAATTTTAACGAAATATCCATTGTTCTGAATTTCCAAGTTGTAATATTTGTATATTTTCGTCTACATCAAAGTTGCCATCTCCACATAGAAAGTTTGAAGTAAACAATGTCAATGTCACAATCTAATCAGATGTCTCCATACACTATTACATTATACGCCTGTCTATGAGCTTTTAAGTCTTACCAAAACTATTTATCTGCATCAATCGATGACAAAATTCGAAAGTCAATGCCGGTGGCTGTCATGATTTAATGTCCCGATTGCCTTGTTACATCTGATAACGCATTAATAGTCACCTTGGTATAGTTTAATCGACAGATTTTTATTGTAAGTGCACGCCTATTTAATTGCTTGTTGCTCGAAATACCTTTGTTTTATTGGTGGTGGTTTAATTTTATTAATCGATCTACGGCGAACAATAGAACTATTCGCTCATTATTTTCTTTTGTGTGAATTGCACACGTAATATGATATTATTAAGCGATCAATAGATATATTTATAGTAATTTTATAACTAAATATTGTTTTATTATACTATAAAACATACAAAAATTAAATAACTCTTAATTTTATTTATTTTCCGTCAAGCAGTCACACATTTATCTACATACGTTCTGCTTTTTGTTTCACAAGGATTCGTGTGCATGGTGGCAACCCTATACGTCATTTATTCGAATGAAGGCAAAGCATGTGCGGCATCTGCCTATATGCAACGCGCCGTAAATACTCGTATCTGCTAACAGGGACATGTGACTACGTAGCGAGACGGTGGACAACGGTATTGTGCAACTGGGCCTTTATTAAAATACTCATTACACTTTACACGAGGTTATGAACAATTATGAGGGCTGTCTGGGAATGTAAGATAGGAATATGCCTATGGCATAGGCGGCAATGTTATATGTAGAAATTAAGTTTTATTGTATAAAACTTTGTGTCGTCAAAACAGCTCTTTAGCCTTTTCTTGTTACATTTCTATATCCTCGTAATTACAAAGCTTACAGCATGTAAACATTTCTATATATAAATAGGCAAGAACAGTAAACTCTAGAACGACTTTCTTCTGTGTTTATCGACCGATTATTCTTTCTTTTTTTTTAGTAGGTACGTAGTAGTACACAATTAAAAGTACGATAAAGTTTGAAATGAAATTTATATTCTATGGTCAAATTTCGATCATCCGGCGACCTCTACCATTTGTACTTGAGCTTATAATTACCTTGCCGCTATCTACTAAACTAATTCTATTATCAGTTAAGGAACATGAGACAACGGTATCGATTTATTACATCTGAGATGTTATCGTAGCGTATACGTGCTATGTCATTTGAAATTACTCTCCAGTTGTTACAAAAAAACGAAGAAATAATATGTGCATTTATCCACCTACAAAGTGGACGGTCAGTGAATAATTCGTCCGAACAATTCATTGAAAGCAATCACAAGCACAACTAATATCAATTAATTGCAATTTAAATCACATGCGCCTTAATATGAAGCAATGTATGATGCTAATGGAGATTGAAATACGACAATTAACGATCAATTTCGACCCACGTGACTGACTTGTTCAACTACCCGCAAGTAAACGATAAACAATCAGCGATATTAACGTTTGAGAAAATAGACACAAACCATCTGTTTAATGGCTTACTGGAATTCCTGTATAAGACAAAAAGGCATTATGGATATTATTACAGACACCAACAAATTGTTGGTACTATTTTTCATACGTATTTTGTTTCCTGACACTTACTTTATCGATCCGCACAGAAGTGGAGTGATGATCTATACTCCAGGACATCTGGGGTAGCAGTAGAGGATCATGCCCAGCAGTGGGAGATTAAAATGATTACACTGTTACGTCAGTCGCTTCTCATAAACGGGCAGTGACGAAACAGGGACATTGTGCAGTAAATATTGCTAAACATCAATATTTATATAAACTGTACACAACTTTGTTGAACCGATCAATAGAGCTTTAATTATATTAGACTCTATTAGGTTAACGGAGCTTTACGTAAACGGGTGGTCTCACAGATACCAGGGCTGCCGCGATTCTATTGTTCTTGTTAAAACCTAACAGTTGCTTTGATATAAACTGAAATTAAATTAAAAAATGCCAGGCTTCTTACTAGTGAAAAAGCTCGCTAAAATAGTGGTTTACTTTTTGAAAGTACCTAACTGGCTTTTTTAAAATATACGCGTATGTTTTAAATGTAAAGTTCCTAGAAGCCTCCAGCGAAATTAATAGCATACAAAATTAAAACCATATCATATAAGGTTATGAGAATAGTATCCATTTAAAATGGAAATTAAATATTAGAAATAGATTTCTCAAAACGAACATGTACCGTGTGTTTAAAATTTCACTTCTGAAAGTGGTGAGCGCTAAAATGGTAACCCTCATTGCAGTTGATCGAGTTAAGTAACCACAGAGGATTGATGGCACGATGACCAGATATATTATCTACAGTGCCGACCTGACCATTCGATGGTCATTAATCTGTAGCTCGCGTTTGAATTGGAGGAACGATCAATTACAACGGGACAACGGTTATACACCTTCTGTTACTAATCTTCATTAGAGGAATGTACCACATGAAGATATATGATCGGAATCTCGTTGGTGGTAATTTCTATTTGTTGTGTAACTACCCACATCTGGCCTGTACGTACTCGTAAGTGGAAATCAATAAATTTGTATTCGCATCATAATAAGTTAACCGACTGAATAATATAGATGGCGCTTACTACAAAATACTTTGTTTATGCGGAAAAACATTCGAAAATATCCATCTGTTGAGACTGCAAATATAGATTACAATTACAAAGAGGTCATTTTAAATACTAAACTAAAAGACCATTCAACTTAGTTAACGCCTTGTCTGAACTCCGAGTAAATTGATTGAAGTAGTACCACTGGAACCATTCTCGTTAGAAAACTCTTAATTTTATCGTTCTTGTTTCAATTATTCAAGAATTACATTATCAACTTGGCCAGTTAAGTTATATAAGAAAAATATACATAAATGGATATAGTGGTGATCAATTAATTTCTGATAACTTAAAGATACTCTGAGATTTCTTTTTTAAGGAACTATCCATTTAATTACTTTAACCCTAATCCACTTCGGTCTCAGTACCAGATAATGTAATATTTTTTAGTGATTACGTATTACCAATGAAACGTATTCTCATTATGTATAATAAGTATTTGTTGCATGTTTAGACTGATCGCTTGCTATGCCAACTCCACACGAGTAATTGTAGACTAATCAAGACAATATTGTACTCACTACGAAACATCGTTATAATAAGACGGTCATAGGACATCCTCCTCAACTCAATATATCCGAGAGATAAATGATTGCTAACAATATGTACTTACTAGAGAGTCACGAGACGACCTATATTTGCAGAATAATTTTGATTTATAACTACATATAAACGTGCTAAGAGACCGTAACACAAAGATTTACAAATTAATTGGTTGTATATATATGTAGTTTTTCTTAGAAAAGAAATTATTATCGTAACACAAATATGTTTACTATTTTTGCATACTAATCAATAGTATCTATGTTTGAAGCATTAGTCAAATATGAATCATGATTCAAGTTAGTTCTCTCTTCGGGTTCGATAGCGAAACAGTGCGAATTGCATTACGTACATTTACGCAATGTAAGGAAAATAAAACGTAAAATGAGCAGTTTGAGATTAGTAATTTTAATTAGTTTATCTTTTAACGATGAAAGAAAACATCGCGAGAAAACCTGAACACTAAATAGAATATAAATTTAATTATGCTACACACATAACTGCATATCTGGGATAGTCTAAAATTGCTCAAGTAAATAAATAAATGATAAATAACCATAATAATAAAATGACATGTTGTATATAGATGCAGTGATGCAGGGCCGTCAATGTAATAACACGAGCTGACGACGCGAGCTGGTATGATAAACAAACAGATAAACGAGTTCGTACACATTGATTTAATATGCAATAAATTGAAATCAACCGATCCATTCATAAAGTTAATGCTGTAATTGTTTGTAGTAACAACGATAGGCTCTTCGGTATTTATGTGCTTATATAAATTGATGAAGCTGTACCTAAGTACTTTATATTGTGTAGACGCTAAATATATATTTTTTTATTTATATCAAAGTTATATTCTTTTATTTGTAATTAAAGTGTAAATAAAGCGCTTTGTTACTTTATTTTTACATAGCTTTTTTATACTTGGCGGCATTCGGGACGAAGAAAATCAAAGGTGAAATGTATAGAATAAAAATTATAGGTGAAATGATCAGAATTCTTCGTATAGATTTCTAATTAAATCCGCATATTGGGTAAATTATAATATATACCTAACAATAAAATTTAAGAAACTTATTGTTAATACCACGTAATCCTTATTGGTACTTACGCTTTGACTTCTACAAGGTGAATTCTCACAATCATAATTGTTTGTGTTATAAAAATATCTATAATTCTTTAATAATTTATTCCGTTTATCTGGTTATTATAGTGCCGAGAAGGACGTATGTATGCAAACAGATTCATTGTTCAGGAAATTAAAAAATTAATTTCTTTACAACTAATATCATTCGTTCACCATGGCATTATTATTTTGCGAAAAGCTAAATTTATGATCCACTATTAATATTCATTTCTTTTAAGGTTTATATTTGATCATGAAAATAAATAGCGAATGAGACAATATATTTGACTCGTCTAGTAATGTCCCTTATGAAGAGCTTTCAATAAACGTTTATTGATGTTTACTTAAGTTTCTGTAATATCACATGATCTGATAAGAGAAATTTGTATATTACATAATTTGTATCGAATGTCTTACCCAAAAAATCTATATAATAATCACTTAACTTGCTCTACAGACTTCTTATTTATAAAAAACGTTCTGAGAAAATTTTGATTGGCATCGCCAATAAAATGTAAGTATCGACAAAAAATAAATTCATTGTTGGTAACTTTTTATCGAGGATCAGTTTATAGAGCTTATTGTACAATATGATGTATTTGCTTTTTTATACCCGAAGATGTTTCCTTAAACAAACCGCATTTCATTTATTCATGCCCTGCGTGCATTTCACTTTGGCCTTTAAACCTACGTGAAATAAGGATGAAATTAGTTTGAAACTGATTTTATAATTTTTGATTGATCGCACACGGTATCTTCTTAAGGTATGCTGAATATTAAACGGCGATGACTAAGCAAACAAATGTGTACAAAAAGCTCTAAGGACGCGGACACACTGAACGTGAACTTTTAAAAATAATATATTCAGTCTAAAATTTTAGCAACTGTTGCGATAAATGTATTTCAATCTAGATCTCTTAAAGAAAATAAAGCTCCAAAACAGTTTTGAACCAAAGAATAAAAAGATTTAATATAGGTAGGTACTCAATGTTTTTATAATAAAAACATGTTTACCTATACCGACAGTTTTGGTTGGTAAATAAATAAATAATAAATAATTGGGGACAATTCCACACACGGCTGTACGATCCCAAATTAGGCAATTAGCCTGTGTTATGGTGAGCAGACAGCTGATAAACATACATATGTACATAGGTTATAGTACTTATAATAGATATTATTATTACGCCCAGACAGAGAACAAATCGACACCTCCTACGCATAACTCGCTAACTTGAAATCGCAAATTTTTCAGGAGAGCCGTTTGAACATTCAA
>DWGJ01003496.1:0-13249 GCA_018246895.1 Aspitha aspitha aspitha | reverse complement strand
ATGTTGTACACATTATATCAAAGTCTCAAGTATACCCGGGGTTTACATCGCGTTGCGATAACAATTTGCGCTCATAAAAGTCAATCTGAATTTACCTGAACCATGGTCGGTCTATAAAAGCGCTGAATAAGCTGTTCTAATCTATTTAAGTCGCTTTCAGCGCTGTGATAGCTCAATTAGTGGCGGGCGCTAACCTACATATGTATATTGACCGGTACAAAAATGTAAAGCCATAACTTTATTCGCCGTGAAAGGGGTATTAGAAATTCATTAAAATAACTTTGATGGAATCATAATTAACCAATTACATGTATTATATAAATATTCCGGCAAAAGCAGGGCAGTGATATTTTATATACCGTTAATATTTAATATACTGATATGTTATCTGTTTTTCAATGTTAAATCCGTATCCATACCCGGAGTCTACAAGAAAGGGATTCTACAAAAAGGCGCTTAAAAGTTTCCTCATCGAACACAATGCTAGTGTAAATATCCATTGGCGAAAGTGACCTCTTGCCATTAGGTGGTCCATGTCTGTATTCTAGACTAAGTTTATAAAAAAAGCATTGGTATACGGTCCTTTTGCTCACTTAGCACATTATTCTCCCCTCAGCAGGACAGGAGGTCAATGCACGGTCTGTTTCATAAGGATAGGTTACTACAGTCGTATTTTTAAACCGCAACTCGCTGTGTGCGACCTAGTTCTCTGGCGGGGTAAACGCAACTCTAGCGGAATAACGCAGGATCCTGTATTTTTACAACCTGTGTCCTGTGTGGGGTTGCCATGTTACTACATTTTTGTGGATTGACTTAAGAATTTCTTATTAACGCAGAGCTCTATGACATAAAATCGTAGTGACAAAATTCTTGTTTTCCATTTAAAAAAAAAAAAAATAGTTTCTGAATGTATTTTTTCTATTTGTTTATATAAATACAGTAATTATCGTGTAACGTAAATTTGGCTTTTTATTTCATATACCCAGTTTTGTATCCTTTTGGCGCTTTTTAGTGTTTGCTCGAAACCTAACTTGATGGTTTCCCCATAACAGGTCAAGTCAACGCGACCGCACCGACGACAATGATCGGTAGCGTTTTGTGAAACAACAATAGGGAAAGGAAATGGCGCTGTCGTTATTTTTATCACCGGCTATTCTCGTTATTCTTATTATTATGCCTTTAGTATACGGCTTTATAATGTTTGTACCTTCTGCATTTTGTATATATATGTACATACATAGGTACTGATATATTTTAAATAGTACAGCAAACACCACAGTCTGTGTTCTCGTCGACGTTTGAAACTTACCGCCTTTGGCCACGTACTGAATTTTAGAAATAATATAATAATAACTGGGGACAATTAATCTAACGGCTGTCTGATCCCAAATTAGGCAATTTAATACATTTGTTATGGTAACCGATAGCTGGTAAAGATATATATACATTCAATATAGTGCTTTTATTGATATTTTATTACGCCCAGACACAACAAACAAAAGTGCTCATCACACAAATGTCCTGGGTAGGAATCGAACCCACCACTTCCAGTTTTGGAGTCAGGGTCTCTAACCACTCGACCACGAGGCCAGTCAGCCTATGCCTTTTATGTATAAAACGACCACGAAGGCATAAATAGATGATAAACAATGCAAATAGTTAGCAATACGTGTCCAAGTAGCTGTCGCCTGGCCAGTGAATAAATGCCGGTGAAGTTTCATAACGTCATAAGTTTTGGAATACCGCCGCCACTGGCCTACGAGCGCTAACCGCTATGGATACGCATCAATGTAAGTAATTAAGCATCAAGGCCCATTAAATATATCAGAGGGGGTAATATCGTTTCATTTCTGTAATCCTCAGAGTCCGAATGCGTGTTTAACTTGTTTGTTTATTGACTTGTTCTATAGAAAACGAGGAACGAGTGGCGTGCTTGTGAGTGAAAAACCTCTTTAAAACTTATAATGAATAAAAAAGAATTTGAATTTGAATTTGAATGTACTGGCCTCTTGAGGTAGCGGTATTTTTGTCTATCTGCTCATCGTTACAGAAGCATTTAATTGCTTAATTTGGAATTAGCTAGCCGTTCGTGGAATTGTTTCAACTACTATTATTATTAAAAGTTTCCTAAATATCAATATATTATTGTTATAACCGTTTAAAGAACTCCACTACGAATATTAAACTAGTCATCCTAATTACCACTACAATAACATGTACTTTATAGTTTAGCGAGTACGTGCATATGATTAGCATACATTTATTTTGTAATATACGCTAATATACATAGATTGCTTTTCTGAAAGAGTTATCAACAAAAGCCAAGACGTGATAATGACACGCGCACTAAGCATTTGCTTTATGGTGCATTACGTATAAGACGAGTAAGGTCAAAAAGGTCACAGGGTGTAACATTAAACCATTGTGCATCGGAAGCCCTCACAAGTATAAACAAATAATTAACAACAATTATCTTTTTCCTATTCTCAGTCAGACTGGTCTGTGAAGCTAAAGCTTGGGGTTTTGTAGACGTTTACAAATTGGTTTGAAATATTCAACGAGGGCAAACGAGCTACAACCCAAAAGGGATTAACTTTTTCCTTGTTGCATTCAACCCGTAGCTCCCCTTTGCATGTAAATTTGTTGAGTAAACATAATTTATTTAATGTACATATGAACAAACAACGTAACCCTTGTCATGTTTTTTGATTTGAGAATAAAAGAAGCTAATAATTTTCACCCGATCTAAAAGCTTTGGTCACAAACGGTATAGGGATTAAATGTTCATATTTGATAAGTACTGAATGATACATTTCAAAATATGAGCATTATTGTACTGAGTAGCTATTGTATTTTGTCTTGAAAACCAAATAATTTTTTTTTTCGCATCCTTACGCAAACTTATCATCTTCTTTCTCCTTTTATTCTCATTTATATTAGTGGCAATAGTGACGTGCCCAAAACTGATCTTCAGTGATAAGCATATCAGGTTAGTGTCTCATGAAATAAAAACTATATTTTAGATAAATATATTACTTTATTGAGTTTAATCTACCAAGTACCGCAAATTTAAACGTAGAGATTAGTGCTTGCCTCATCTGAGGCTGGCCCTGTCTGCGTCAAGAATTGGAGCAGATCTAAATTTAATAACAGCGGAGTCGAGGGCTGGCGAGTGAATTTCATTTAAAAAATTATATCCTACGAGAGGGATTCCATTTTTCTTATCCCTGTTAATATTGTAAGTGGAAAAGTTACTTTGTCTATTAGTAGCGATAATACTGTAATATCACTGAAGCGTTTTGTTCATATTTATATTTGGAGTCCATAGACTTGTAGTCTGTGTTTTTTTATTTTAAGTTTGTTTTCGCAAAACTGTAGCTATATTTTTTTTATTTATTCATTCTCCACTCATCCTTCTTGTTTCAGTTCGTTGTTAGTTTTTCTAGGATGTTCAGATAGCGTTTTGGTCTAGTAGCTTGTAGGCGCGGAAGATATAAGTTACTTGACATAAATACCTACCTATATGTACATCAACACAACACTTATTAGTTGACCGATTCATTTTTGTTTATCGAACGTTTGATTGTTAATAAAAAAGGTAGTAAGGCGATTGATTTTATTGAAAAAAAATATTTCTTTTTCACTACCAAATTTATCGCTATTCATCTAATACGATTACTGCAGTGCTAATGAACAATGTGAACACTTACAATTTGCAATAACTTTGAGATATATTGATTTAATTGTTGAGGCTTGAATTTAATGTCTAACATGAATTGGTCAATCGGTTATTGCATCATCAGCTCTAAATAGCTTCACAAAGTCCTAATGAAATCAGTTGTAGATATTAGGGATAGTTATGTCATTGGTGCGGTAGGGTTACGTTGAGCAATAATTTGGAGGACATTTCATCACCGTCCACAATCAGACGCGGGATTCGAATCATCGTTATACTATACTACGACTGATGAATCTTGATCGTTGACTTTATCAATAATATACAAATTAATTCTATATACTAAAATTTAATAGATATTGCAATTACGTGTTATAACTGTTTACATTATTGTAACATTGTAATTGTATTGGCCTTTTTTTCATTAAACATTTTAATTCAAAGATCTGAGTCTGTACTAATGCTTCTAATCATTTCAAAATGACTATGTCTAAAAACATATAGCGGAAAATTGAAAAATTACTTTTAAAACTTGTCACGGTAGGTGAATTTGCTAATATTAACTAATTTGCCAGTTTCACAGCGTTTATTGTTTACTGTGTAACAATATAAATAAATAAATAACTGGGGACAATTCCACACACGGCTGTCTGATACCAAATTAGACAATATAATGCCTGTGTTATGGTGACCGGACAGCTGACATACATACGATATAGTACTTATATAGATATTTTTATTACGCCCAGACACAGAACAAACAAATGTGCCCATCACACAAATGTTTGTCCTGGGTGGGAATCGAGTCCACGACCTCCGGTTTTGCAGTCAGGGTCTCTAACCACTCGACCACGAGGCCAGTCAAAGATGAAGTGGTCATTTGACTGCTGTACCATGGCTTAAGCGTAATTGCAAAAAATTGTGTGAGCATGGCATGGAAAAACCTGCCGAACTCGTTCACTCGTTTTTCACTCATTATTTCGTTCCCTACTCTAAAAGTAGTATTTCCTCTGATATCACAATGCACTCGGCGATAATTTGCGAGCGGATACCGCGGTTCATTGTTCAATTCAATCATCTCGTAAGGCGGGAACGAATGACGCTTCCGCCATTTTGCCTCGGACCAGGGTTGCCATGTTTGACCTGTTCCATTTTCTAACTAGCGCTTACTTAAATTCGATTCACAAATATGTATTCATAAGAAACCTTAATTATCTACTTCGAGTTGAACTGTAGAAAAGCTTTTCAAATACCTTGCAAATTCTTGAATTTGACATTAATTTGAATTTGATATGATTTTCATTTGAAATTTGAACTTGTTAATAAATTTAACCAGTTGTCGTTAATGTTGAAATGTTAAATATCACTAACTCATTTATACGTTTCATTTGTAAGAAATGTAATTATCTTTAATTATTTTGTTGCTGTTAATGTAAAGTGGATATTTGACTTTACTTATAAATTTACTGACATTATATAGAAACACTAGCCGACTCCGCAAACGTTGTTACCATATAAATTATCATAATGTGTCTCTAAAAAAATTTTTTTCCTGTTGCAACATTTTTATTGCTGCTCTGTGATAATGTAGCATTCAAATGATGAAATAATTTTTGAAATCGGTGCAGTCGTTTTTTAGCCAATTCGTTACATATACACACACATATAAAAATAAAAATCTTTCCTCTTTGTAATATTAGTATATAGATTAGTTGTACTGGTAACCCTGACCATAAACAATAGAGGGCGACGTCACGCGTGCTCTGTGTGCGCGAACATCTGCCGGTGTGTCAATGGCTCCGGAATGATAGAGTGCGTCCATTACGTTGGAGTTAGAAGTATATCCAGTGGCCTCTTCGTAAAGTACTTATGTATCTATGTACTTATGTATCACTGTACATGAAAAGCGAAGTCATGTTCAAAGAATGGGCGAATGGGCGAAAATATAAGCAATTAATTGAACAGTTACGCATCAGTTACGCATACCAGTTTTGACTTTTTGCTTCTATTTAGTTTCTTTTTTTCTTTGTAACGCTCGTTTAATAATAAACTCATTTCATTATAATTATACTAGACACAAGTAGGCTCTGTTGGCCTTGTAATTTTTTTCGAATAAAATTGCGTACAGAACTATGTAGGTCTAATTTTAGATTTCCGTTTAATACTAGTTCTGTGAACAAATGTGTGTAGTTGAACGATAAAACTGGCGTTGGTTTTGAGTTTTTTTTATTTTTTTTATTGGAATAGAGTAGCAACCGAGCAGGCAGCAGTCACAAGTGGTACTGCCGCCCATGGACATCTGTAACCGACTCCTAACAGGGCTGTAGGGAGCTGACTGTTAGTGTGAAAGTACCACTGACGGCCATAGTGAGAAGGTTTTTATTTATTTATTAACGAGATTTGTTTAACACCAATGCTTACAAATAATGAAGCATTAGTAACATATGTATTAAGCAAGTGATCTGTCAACTAGTGACTGCGTATTGACCTCGCGTTAAGGCGCAATGAAACTCTCAAAACCACCACTATCCGTATCTGTGGCCATTTTCGCAACGAACCACTTTCGCCGTGACTCATTTATAAAAATAATACAATTATTTATCTTAAGCATATATCTACGTATGACAAATAAACTTTGTACGTCCTGTACAAAGGTAATATAAAACTGCGAAACAAAATATTACTAGTACATTAATCGCATTTTTTTCCTTTCCATTTGGCGTTTTGGTTTCATAAAAGGACGAAGTAATTCATCGGAAAAATATAAAATCAAAGTAAAATGCATATGATTTCGAATGTTTCTGATTTTACTGCAAATCATGAAAGTAAATCCACCGCGTCTATATTGGCGAAAGGTCTATAATTGAAAGGCTTGTGCATATGACAATTATAAAATTTTCTCATTTTTAAATAATTTAAATTGAGGGCACCGTAAAATAATACCTACTTAAGAAGTAAAAAATAATTAAATTTACACAGTCATTTCTAACATCAAGAGGTTATTTAATAAAAGAAAATAGAATTGTGAAATAATAAAAGAAAATCTAATTGCGTAATCAAATTTATAGTTCAAATTTTAATATAAAAACATTGGAAAGTTGGAAACAAATTGAACCGTTTCAATTTTGTTCTTACGTTGGCACTACTTGAATTTTTTCAAATTTGGAATATGAGAATATTATTTTAAATTGATCGAATTGGTACGTGTTATTTCAAATTTCGAAACGACTCGATCTAGACGTTACGGAAACACCGCAAACGGAAGTATTGTTAATTATGTATTACACTTGTTGGAACAGATACTATCGCTATGTTGGCATTCGACCGTTTGAAATCGGTCTAGATTCTAGACCAGTATTATTCCTTTGCATTCGGATAAATCATAAGCGCAATAAATACCATTACACGGGCCACGAGCGATAAATGTCGTCACGAAAACATTTACCTTCCCTCTTAGCACCTCGGCACAATACAAGCGAATTGCAACCGTACGCCGCGAAAATAAGGCTCAAATTGACTTTAACTTTGAACGTTTTTTTTCTAATATATGAGAGGAACATGACTCAGGATGTAAAAATGTTTTTTTATACATGACGTTAACATGCCGGGTATTTATTAACTGTGACACCAAAAATGTATGTATTCATGTATCCGTTTGCGTTTAGCATTTTTTTTTTACTATATCAAAAAAATTTCGCTACAAAAATCTCCCTATCAAAATTAAACGAAAGAAACCAAATAAACAAAATATAAAAAATTTTGTTAATGAATTATTTAAGTACAAGGTGTAACAAAAAAATATTCGTAACTGTTTATACATATGATTCTACTTATCTACTTTCTAAGGTCCTTTCAAGCAGACCTGCGAGTGTAAAGAGAACGTGTCAAAAAATCCAAAATTACCGCCAAAAATCTTGAGCAAACAATAAAATATCAATTAGGTCCAGGAAAAAATTACACCAAAACATTTGATACATACCAACCATACCGACGATTGTGACATTATTTCATAACAAAAACCCGAATCGTCTTTTGAGCGAGCGCTAAAACATAAATAATGACGTCAGAACTCAATATTTGCATTCCTTCACACTTGTTTACCAATTGCAAGTGGGTACCACAAATAATTACTCATTACCTTATGTCATAACTAAATAAATTTAATTATTAATCCACTTGAAAACTTAAAGTTACGAATCGGTTGCTAGAGAATAAATAAAACGTAATTGTTACGCATTTTTATATAACAAACAGATAGAACCTCGCGGCTTTGTGAGGAATTCCACGAGTTCGGATACCCCGGCGCTGGTCAAGCAACTTTATAAACGGATTATCGGACATACGATACGCGGCAATAATAATTATATTCATTGCGAACTCAAAGCCATAATCGATACTTAAACTCCGCTAATAGCCTCAAAGTGCTGCGAATACCGGCGCTTTCCGTCAATAAGACAGCGTTCGAAATTTGAAAAAGTTTTAAAAATGTATTCGAACGGGCATACGCGTTGATGTCTTTTGGCCAACCACGCTAACCCCATTCCTGAGGGACGTTGACCGTAACCCACATAGACGGGACTATTTTAAATAACAACAAAATCGCTTATCAGTGACGGGTTAAACACAGGAATGTATTACAGTAACCGTTAACACATGCGCTGACACACAAAACACGGATAATACATATTCCCGATAATCGTGTTGCGATTTACATCATTTCTGGCATAAAGTCGGCGCGTCGTCCGCGTACCGTATTAGAAAAAAAAAGAAACACAACCGGCGCAAAATACGTTTGTAACCTCAAAAAAAGCCGTCGAAAAAACCGAAAGTACCCAAATCCTCGTATTTCGGCGGTTCGTGCGGCGATTTTCATTAATAACCCTCCATAGAACGTACAGAGCACAACACAAGTATATCACGTACGGGTTTATTTTTATGAAGTAATGCCCGTGAATTTTCGTGAGCGCAAAATGGCGGGCAATGGTGCCGCGTCGCCGTGCCTCGGCCAACTGACTTGTGCGCTGACTAGCGAGAAACGTCAAACTGGCTTAAGCCGTGTCGCTGTGTGGGTACTTACTTTGTGTGTGTGCGTGCGCCTTTAGTCGTACGAAGGCTTGAATGGATAAAGGTATACGTGGTGGTGGCCAGTGACTCAATACCACCAATAGTCAGTAGGTGGAAAAAAAATAGCGTAATTGCTTTCGAAGTTCGGTCGTTGTGTTTTTCATTTGTATAGATGTTATGAATTGCGCGCGGGACCGTGGAGATGAAAATTGAATATCGAATGTCAAGGCCGTTTCTCGTCTGTCAATTTTTTTTTTTAATTCGAATTGAATCGAATCAAAAAGCTGCGATATCATTGAACTAGCGATTATTACGTTCAAAAGAAGGAAAAATATATATTGGTATTTTCGTCTCAATTATTCATTTATTTTACCTTAACGTACTAACAATTGCGTATGTTAAAAGTAGGTCAAGTTCGGTTGTTTTCCCATTAAAACTGTCTCAAATAATAATGACATAATGATTTCGTAGAAAACAGATGGTCTTTAGAATATTCTGACTCATTATTACTGTAAACAGGCTCAATTACAAGTAATTTTAAGCGTATACAATTAATCGGCGCCAGTAACGCGGTTATGGATTCCGATCTTTTGGCACAATTTTGTTGATTTCTAAAATATTCGCAAATGAAAGTTTCAGGATTACTAACCCTTTTTTTAATACAGCAATATTCACATTTTTTTTAATTTCATACAAAAAGTTTTCCGAAAATTCGGCCAGTTTTTTTTACTATCAGGCACTAACAATTCTAGACAATGCTAGCTAATTAGCAAGCGAAGAGGTCGCCAGAGATCACAGATGTGTTAAGAAAACCAAATTCACTTTCACACTTTGGATAATCCTCAGGACGAACCATAAGTTAATCATTGCTTCTATAAATACCATCATACGAGATTCCTCCACAAACTAGGATTGATACAACATGCATCGATCTCCATATATACATTGTTAGTTGCATTGAATTTGAATTCTGGGTCGCATAGCCCGCCATATCGGGCGCGACAAGGGGATCTACCGTATGCAATAATCACTTTATTATTAAAATCAATGTGACAACCCTATTTGGTACCCGTGCGTTCTAGGTCGATTCCATTATTTGTACGCCTTCAATTAATAGGGCTGTCATCACTGAATACCATTAGCCTTTCGGCCTGAAGGGTGTGGATAACGGTCCACTTGTATACCAAAGGCCATCTTAGTCCTCAAGAGTGGCAACGCATCTGTGACAGACTTCTGATAGGATCAGTCCTGTTAGGAGTCTGTTGCAGATGTCCATGGGCGGCAGCGGCCACTTGTGACTGCTGCTTGCTCGTTTGCTACTCTCTTCAAATAAGAAAGAGAATACGAATTTGCAATCATTATCACTCGTAGTTCTTCGAAGGAATTCAAGGAAGTATTATGAGTGATATGATTGCATTAATGCACATGAAACTAGAGGACATCGCTAGTGAGGTACAATTACAATTAGTCTTGATTTAAATGTCACTCAGAAATTGAGATTAATCGGTTGGAAGATTAAGGGTCGATACACACTAACATCTATTTTTGTCTCGTAATCTCGGTCAAGGTTAAGCTTCGGTCATATTTAAATTACTCTGTGGCAATTATCTTTCTTGTTGCATAAGAACCTATGATGACAGATTGATAAGAACTTTTCTAGATTCAAAACAGCTCCAAACAGATTTTTGCTTGTCTAATACGTCTTCCATTTACAAATAATATTGTTTAATACAAGTTGTTTTATTAAGATTTTCGTAAGTTATATAAAGTGAATATCATTAGTAGGGCATGTAAAAGCAGTTTTATGACTTGCTTTTGACATCATCATATAAAAAACCACGCGACACATCTCGAGCGAGTCGTAACTGAATGTTAGTGTGGACTAACCCTAAGTAACGCGTATTGACTAGCCACTGCAATAATAATTGCGTTATAATTATTTATAACTTTATTGAGATATAATTATACACAATTTGATGTCTTCATTTTCTCTGTAGAACGTATAGTAACAAGTTTTTGCGTTTTGAAATTATGATAAAGTTCTATAATATTTTAGAATGACATTTTAATATTACGTAATCTTGCTGATCTAAGAATTACGACAAGATGGCCACGAACAAACAACCATTTGCGTATCCCACTGTTGGGAAGAGGTCTCTTTTCCAACTGGGGGAGCTTGGAGCATACTCCACCACGCTGACTTTTATTTTTAAAAATGAAAGCCCACGAATGGTAATACGGTCATAGTTCTAGGAGAAATAAAAGCTATGCTGCACGGTATTAAACGGCGGTTTGAAACCAAGGGCATATGAATGTCACATGAATCTATGCTAATATTATAAAGGAAAACTTTGTTTGTTTGTTTGTAATGAATAGGCTCAAAAACTACGGGACCGATTTAAAAAATTCTTTCACCATGCGAAAGCTACATTATCCACGAGTAACATAGGCTATATAACATCACGCTATGAACAATACGAGTGGAGCAGCAATGAAAAATGGTGCAAAATCGGGAATAATTTATATGGCAAGACAACGTTTGCGGAGTCGGCTAGATTGTTCTCTAATTAACGAGGGTGACACTGCAGGGCTCAGCTAGTAGTTTATAAAGTGTTTACTGATTAAATTATCAAGTCATGTTTTATTTACCCTAATCTTAATTTAGGTTTACTTTCGCATCATTAGCGCCAATCGTAGGACCTACAAGCTGAGTATCACGACAAAGCAAATGTTACTAATAAGCAATGTTTGAAATAACAACGCAAAAAGTTTAACAATCGACGATTATAATTAGGCGTTATATTTGCAAAAGAACTGTTTGAAAACGACTTTGCTATGCATTTCACTGTAGCTCGGACATTCGACATTGTTTATACATAGAATACCGCAAGCATTGAATAAAGTTTTTCTTGTTTATGAGACTTGTGGCGATTAACGTAAGATTAACGTTCTTTATGTACGGTAGAAAAGAGTGAGATGACTTAGAAAATACTTTAAAGTAAAAAAAATATAAAACTTTTGTTAGTAATCATAGTCCGCAAGAGCCTCTGTTATGCATTCAACTATTATAACTTTACCTTAACTTACGAGTATGTAAATAGCGGTGGCTATTCGTAATAAGTTGTTAGAAGAACTTACCTCGGTCTCAGGTAAAGTTTCTTGCTATTCGCTCCATGCGCATGAATAAATTTGCTTATAAATTGTTCTTATTTACTACATAACTACTCATAAGCAGCGGATAGGCTTCGAAAAGTTATATTAAGGGTGATTTATATTCTGTCACGTTCTTTCTTTGTGTTGCTTCTCTTCGGGACATGTTGTTAATTTTACATGAAATATTCAACGGTGGATTTGCTGCCTCTTAGGTTTGTCCTGTGTTACTTCTAATTTATGTAATAAATAAGTAAAAATTTCACTACTGGTTCATAATGATGTATTTCGGATGCTTAGCATTTAGGTTTATTGGTTCTTAGTATGTCAAGGGTTCTTCTGATTGAAAATACGGTTCTTTCTTTCAATTTTTTTTCTTTTTTTCTTTCATTTGTTTGTTTCTTTTTCCTGTTTTTGTATTTTGATGTTTGTCATAGAGTGGATGGCAGAAAATAAATTCTTTCTTTCCTTCTAAATCTATGTCGTGTACTGTAGAGACCATTTTAGATCATTTTGTTGCTTTTAAATCCAAAATCTTCTTCAAATTTAGAATACCGCCGAATTTATCTCTCGCAGAAAGTTCAAGACTTTTACGGGAGACGATATCTGGTCAGTACTGAACATCGCTGCGACGGCGGACGGCAAGATCCCGAAGGAAGTGGACGTGAAGACCGTCGCCAGCAGCTGGATCGACAAGGACCGGCTCCCTCTCATCAGCGTCAAGAGGATACACGAGAGCAATACCGCTGTTCTGTCGCAGGTCCCTCAGAAATACCTATTAAATTTGTTTACATCACCTATCAAATTTAATTACATACGTATATCATTCCGCCAGGTCAATAACGGGGTAGGCAGAAACTTACTGAGTGCTAAATATCTCTGTCCTTAGACACCTGCTGTGCTTCGTCTACATTCAGTTCTGGCAACGAAATTTTGCTCTGTGAATATTTGATTTTATACATCAACTAGTGGACCTGACCACGCGTTGCCGTGCTTACATTATCAAATCATAATTACAAATATCATGCCTTCAGAAATTTATTTTATGTAAACATTTATTATTGACAATTAATAACTTTTAAGTTGGATCAAATAATAGACATATACAAAATTTCATTGAAATCGGTTAAGTGATTTTGGAGTTTAGCGCACACGAACATCGTTACACGGGATTTTTATATATCTAAAAGAAGAGATAATATCAACAGGTACAATACATTTGAAAACGATCAGCAAGAATATTATAATTGTCACGGTTTTTCTATAATTCCATGTGATGATAACGCTCTAAAACAGAAAGTGTACCTCCGCGAACGGCCTCACGACGTGCCGGACGCGGCGCGCATGACCTGGTGGGCG
>DWGJ01003495.1:0-13250 GCA_018246895.1 Aspitha aspitha aspitha | reverse complement strand
CTATATCGTATGTATATATGTATGTTTATCAGCTGTCCGGTTACCATAACACAGGCATTAAATTGTCTAATTTGGGAACATACAGCCATGTGTGGAATTGTCTCTAGTTATTATTATTTATTCTAAATGTGTTTATTTAAAATCCCCTTATCCTTTACTTTTGTTTAAATCAATTTCAAAAGGGTTTTTTGGGTTTTTGTCGACCCTTATATTATCTTACTACTCAATACGGATCTCGTCTATTAGTGCGAAGGTTTAGGGCGCAGTCTACCACGCTGGCCAAGTGGGAAAAAAGTGGTTTTGAAAATATTATTGTACCTATTTCATACCTGCTCCTCACTGTTTTTCTTCTCTGATACAGCCAAAGAATCCTAAATTTCAAGTTATAAAGTTCGCACGTTTTATAGTCAAAGGTGCGTGCTCGGATTTGAACTTAGACCCCCCGGAGTGGAAGATTGAAGTTCAAACCACTAAGCTAACTGCTATTGTTTGAATACTGACAGCATCTTAATAACCATATATACAACTCAATATAACTAATATGACAAGCATTTTTAGATTATGATAAGTATTTTAATCTCAAGCAAAAACTAATGAAAATCGCCTATAACAAATCTATAGGCAATTTTAAAATTTCAGCCACCCCAGCACCTAAAACACAATTACTGCAACTAAATAAGTCCAACAAAACTAATGAAAATCGCCTATAACAAAACTATAGGCAATTTTACTATTTTAGCGACCCCAGCATTTAAAACACAATTACTGCAACTAAATAAGTCAAACAAAACTAATGAAAATCGCCTATAACAAAACTATAGGCAATTTTACAATTTTAGCGACCCCAGCATTTAAAACACAATTACTGCAACTAAATAACTCAAACAAAACTAATTAAAATCGACTATGACAAACCTATAGGCAATTTTAAAATTTCAGACACCCCAGCATTTAAAACACAATTACTGCAACTAAATAACTCAAACAAAACTAATTAAAATCGCCTATGACAAACCTATAGGCAATTTTAAAATTTCAGCCACCCCAGCACCTAAAACACAATTACTGCTGCTAAATAAGTTAACAATTACCGTTATTGTCATTATTGTGTTGCGCAATTAAAACTTCAAACAAACCGAGTCTCGACTTCGGGTAATAAGTAATTACATTATACCAATTAAGGGCAATTTTTGCACGGCACCAGTTAATTAGCAGCTCTTATTTCATGAATGGCTGTTCGGGAGAATATTTCGGAGTTCGGGAGGGTTCGTTATGGCGGCGACAATTTTTGTTTGCCGCCTGCCCGTTGCCATGGTGATTCGCTAATTATTCCCCACGTTTACAGATAAGAAATACACGATTAAATTTTTTTCGCGCCCTTATAATTCTGTTTCTTGAATTTATTATCATAATTATTTAGTTATTTAATCATTAAACGTATTTTGGTTAGTTACTATATAATTGCGATAGAGTTTTTAAAACTAAATTCGGACTAGCTAGCCACATACGGGCTCATGCTAGGAAAAAGCAATAAAAAGGGTCGCCGTCGTCGAAATCGACGAGGAGGACTATATATGTATATAATAGCCTATAGCCTTCCTCAATATATGGACTATTCAACATAAAAATATTTTTTCAGTTCGAACTACTACTTCCTGAGATTAGCCCGTTCAACCATACCAACAAACTTCAGCTTTATACTCGTAATATTAGTATAGAAGTATAGATATATTTATGATATTGCTGTATCCCATGTTAAATATCAAGTATCAAAAGTACAAATCTGCTTTAATGCAGATTTGTGGAAATCCAGGCAAACCATCTTTAAATCGCCTTTAAAAGCTCTGATGAGGATTACACTTACTGATCATATTCTCGCCCCTGATCATCAAACGCGTGAGTCAACTCGTGCCCCATCACGACGCCCATGGCTCCGTAGTTCACGCTCTTGGGGTTGTCTCCGTCGTAGAAAGGCAGTTGCAGTATTCCAGCTGGAAACACTATCTGATTCTTCGTTGGTGTGTAGTAAGCGTTCACGGTTGACGGTGTCATTCCTAAGGAAAGAGACAGGAGCGTATTTTGTAGTTTAAGTATAAGGTAAGTATATTGATGGGACCGACATAATTTGATAAAACACAAGATACATATATTGCAGGAAATAGAGGATATTAAAATTTTTACCCAATAATTATGAAGTGTAATTCGTTATTCATTTACCTTTACTTAGACATGAAGATCATAATAAATTCTATGATTAATCTCCACTTTTACAGTCTTGTATTGCCAAATTTACTGTATCTTACCAGAACAGGATTTTGTTTCAGTTGAGTTCAGTAGATTGGAATTGTCCTGATCGAATGTCAACTACCCTCATTCGATTTGTAGTATCCATAGCTTACCCCATTTAGTTTTATTGACGGGCTGATCGAGTTTCTTCAAGTCGTTCTTCAGGCTGAACACATTGAACGCTATGTTGTTTTCAAAGTACTCGTTCGGCTTAACTTCCAATTCCTCGTATTGCTTGTCCAGTTCGTCCTTGTTGAGGATGTAGTTAGGGAAACCTGATAAGGTGATTTAAAATTTACATGACAACTATTATTACTTAATTTGAAATTTAAATGTCTGATGGTAATTGTAAGAGTTTCCATGATCATTTTTTTTTATTATTCTTTATTTGTGACCCCTAAAACTAATAGGTTGTACAAAGGGCGGACTTAATGCCTAGTGGCATTGTCTACCAGTCAACCCATGGCGATGGTGACAAATTGAAGGTAGGCGACATTCGTAATACATAAGAATTTTGTACCTTTTCCGTGGCAAGTTGGTAGCGAAAATGTGTAAAGCTATAATTTCCTCTGAGTATTTAAGGATAATTCTTGAATTCTAAAGAAAAAAGGCCATAATCCTTTTTTAAAGTACTTGCCTATCATATCGGTAATAGCATCAGCCTTAATCTCCGCCGCTCTGCGAGTTTCATCATCCATCCAGTCGAGATCCATCAGGTTAATTTTGAATGCAGTTCTTATCTCATCAATCATAGTCTCCCCCTGAGTTTTTGCATCACCATGAAATACTTCACGAACGAACATAGCTCCTACCGCGAATCCTGGAAAAGAAACTTGTTTTTAATTACTTTTTCAGATTTTTCATTATTTTACTGCTACATGAGTCTTTTGTAATAATGAGTTTTGTAGTTATAGCTTTCTGCGCTCGCTAACTGTCGGTTGGAAAACTTCTCTTATGGAAGATCTCTAACATTTGCAAGATTTTTCACAAAGTTTTCCTTTGTCTGTATCTATGTGAAGATCTACGATATAGGTATATTTGATTTTCGCCATTTTTATATTCTCTGATGTCCATAACAGTAAACTTACCAATAGCGTTATTGGTGTCAGTCACACAGTATCGCCAGGACTCTTCAGTGCCCTCAGACCCAAAGAGCGCTTTTCTCAAAATTTTCGTGGCATCTCTAAACGACTTCGATAGATAAGTAGACAGAGACCTAGACACTTGCCACATCATGTAACTAGTGACGATTCTGGAATGATAAAATTAAAATTTGAAAAAAGCATTGTAAATAAATAACTAAAATATGATTGAATTTCTTTTATAGCGAGACAAAATTCCATTTACAATGAGATTTGTACATCCATATTACTTCTGCCTTTAAACCTTAAATTTGAGTATAGAGTTTAACGGCTATATAGCGAACCTAAAAAAGGCTTGTGAAAAGATGTGAACTGCGTCCTTATAGCTTATTATTATTAGTACGTGCATTCTCGTGTTTTCTATAATATGACTAATTGAAGATCAAACTGCTGAACAGCATGTCTTATGCTTCGGCCATAAGAAGAAATTATGTGACCCACCTACTGAAGTGCAATCACCACATAAAAATTTTATGTTACATTTACATTCTAGATAAAAAGGTAAATTGCAACAACAATGTTTGTGTTTAAACAAAAATCAATAAGACAAATATACATCATTTATATCAATCACTCACCTTTGGTTTTCTTCAGTTTTAGAGTACCTTTTAAGTACCTTTGTTAAATTCTTGAAATAATCCGGCGCGTACACCACAATTCTTTCATTTTCCGATATCTGAAAGATAATAAATACAGTTTGTATTAAAATAGAAATGATTCAGAGAATGTATATTAAGTTTTTATATCATGTAATAAATTATGTAATAATACAGGTACGTACTAAATTGATTGGTAAGATTTAATTAAAGTTTTAGTTTTTTTAGGGCAATTAAACAAAAGTTTTTTTTAACAATTAATTAACATTTGGACTTGAAAATGACATCTAACATTAACATAACATCGGCAAATCTTACAATACTTACACTTCTATTGACCAGCTTAAAGGCGTCATTGAAGAACATCGTCCAGTTTAAAAATGGAGCCTCTTTCTGCCATTGCTTTATAGTGTAAGGGTTGTACAAGCCCTCTTCATCCCTTCTATCTTCTGACGGGGTGGTTATGTTCGCTAAGTCCGTCTCGAATTGAATCACTTTGCCCATTTGTTCCCGTGCAACTGTTTCATTGGCTCCCAATAACACGCATATTCTAGTCATGTAGTCTAGATAAGCTTTCAGAACTTTTTCATGTGCCGTTTTGTTCAAGTAATTGTCGCGCGTTGGTAGATTTAAACCGCCTTGATCGAGCTGAAATATTTTTTGCCCAAATTTTAAGCAGTGCTTACAAAAAATATTACATTCTTCGATTGTGCACGTGTTACTTACAACAATAACATGTTTCGACGAATTCCTATCATCTTCCGTAACCGCCCAATTGAAAAGACCGCCTAAGTTGTACCTGAAAATACGATTGCAATAACATTAATAACCCTAATGACCATAGCTACAATCAGTTATCAGTCCACTCCTAAGCAAAGACGCCATATCAATGAGATCAAGCCCTTACAGCGAAGAAATGGGATTGTATTCATGATATGTATGCTCTATTACTGTCACTCGCTTCACTCCGTCGTAGATACGAACCTACAATGATTGTTTATGACTGTTATCTAACGATAACGACACTGAAGCGTCATCAAATTTATGGGCCATATTTGTGTTTTCCCGCAGAGGACTATGAACGCAAAATACTTTGTACGGAATCAATCCGTTAAGGACAACTTCGAGAGTCTGTATTCCAAATTTAAATGCATCCAAATTCGAAACTTACGTATTCTGAACGTCCTGGAGCAATCTCTGCAGATCCCACTTGCTTTGTTTTGGCAGAGTGTTAGGGAGCAGATGCCAGCCGCCCAGCTTCTTAATGATCGCGATCAGCGGTTTCCCGGCGAGTTTCTCGATAATTTCGTTCGTGTCTATGCATGCGTCATAGTACACACGAGCCTTCGCTTCAGCTCCGGGAGAATTGGTGACGTTGACTTTTTCTAGAAAAAAATTATATAAATGAGAGTAGCTAAATTTATTGGAATCTTGGTGAAACATCAGATTAATTGTGTCACAAATTTTACTCAGGAATAACACTTCAATTGTAGTGTCCTCTGGAAGCCTTTATACTGAGACGTGATAGCGAAATACACACAAGGAAATTCTCTCTTAACTATTTAGTTCCAACACCGAAATACAAATGGTGCCGCCAAATATAAAAACCCCTTTAGCAACTCCATTTTTTTTATTTATACTTCAAATATAGACAACAATCGAACAAAAACGTGACTGGCCGAAATGAATTCGAATTCACAGCTACGTGTATTTGACTATTAAATAAAGCTTATTGTAAAGTAAATGATCATCAAAAATGGTGACCAAATTGTTCAAGCAAACACAAATATGATAAACGATGGAGTGAGATACAAATTTTCAATGAAACACTAATTCGTTATAAATGTAGCACCATGAATATAATAAGGACAGCAAGAAAATCGTAATACAAAATATTTACTTGTCGATTTAATTGACACGATCTGAAATCAATTAATATCACAATATGTGTCATATGTAAGTAGGAATACTGTTCATGTGTAGCTTTAACACATGCCACAAAAAGCTCAACCACATACATTTGACTGGCAGAAAATGTTATGAAGCATTAACACAAGAATTAATATCATAAAATAACATAGTTATTATTTTTATTATCCGCTGTCGTAAAGACTACTACAAATAAAGTGTTTCTTTATTTCTAACTAAAAAAAACAATGTTGAACTAATATTCGTTTCACACTATCAGAAGTTAGACTGTCCTAACGTATTTTGTTGCGTTCACAACATATTTAATAGTTGTGTGACTGATAATAAATTTTATGCAAGGAGGTAATGAAGCACTTTAATGCACTTCAGATAGCAATGCGCTTTTCCAGACACCTGACTATGGTCGCATTGCACGCAAACTAAACATAGCTATGGAGGTCGGTATGTGTCCCCAGTTATTTATTTCGTTTATTATTTATTATTATTTGTTAATGATTCGCCATTCACGTACTCGAGTATAATCCAATGTAAAATTTCTTTTACCCTTTCAATGTTGTCTAACACTTGCAGAAAAATAAAGTTATCAATAAATGTATAATTTATGCTTACAGGATTATCTTTACAAAACTGTCCATATAAAAATTACTACAAATCAAAATACATAAACCATTATCAAATGTTACTCTTGCTGCCAGTACTTGTACAATACAGTTGTTAACAGACAAATGTAATATTTGTATGCACCAAAATCGCACTCTTAAGATAAATTTGACTATAGGTAGTATATAAGTACCTATATTTTGAAGATTGATCTAAATTTTTAAAAGATTTGTAGCATACGATTAAGTAACTAAGTGTGACAAGCTTTTCCTGGTGTGTTGCTGCGGCATAAAGTGATAAATAATAAGAACTGTTACCATGGCAACCGAATCCAGATACAGCAAGCTGAATCAAAGTATGTGATCTGTTTAAACTACTATTAAATCATGAGTACGTAGTACGTAACGGAATATTCAAATTTAGAATCCTTCTTGGGATCAAATGAATGCTTGATGAACGAAGTTAATATAAATGTCGAGAGAGAATTATTCTGAAAGCCATGACGTTAATTTATTACAGAGCAAATTTGTATTTATAGCGTCTTCATTATTTGAATTCTCAAAGCCAATCTACCATCATTTATTACAGGACAAAACTAATGGACGTGTTGTAAACATACGATCCATTAGTTTCCATATACCCGTCATTGAATATAACTTGGACGGTTCGAAGCGACATAGCAGTCGCTACAAACTACAACAATGAAATCTATGGAGACGGTAGAAAACTTTGCAGTGAAGTTCCCAACTCCATTATACCAAGCGCAATGAGAGGTTCGTAAAGTTAGGACCGTTGGGTCAAAATAGTTTTAAGCGTTGCTGAGAAAATAGTTGCTTAGTTGATGACGCGGAAAGTTTTTGCAAGATGCCCTAGATTTCCCACAAAGGGAAACCTGGAACCCACAGCAGCGCGTAATAACAATAGTAGATGGAATATTGTAACAAACTACACATCATAATTATGATCAGTCTAGATGACTACGCTACTAGACCAATCTCATAAGGTCTACTTTCTAAAATCGTCATTCCACCATAAAATGTATAGCCGACACTACTTTTTGGGGTTAATTTATAGTGGATAGTAAATTCGTTACGGTAGTTCGTTACAGTAAATTACCGTTACTTTTAATAAATATGATGAAACTTACCAAGAGCATATCTGATGATTAATTGATTCTGCAATTCGATCTTGCTGAAGATGCCCCAGCTGGATTTCCCTTCGGGGATAGGATTGTTTCTGATCCAACCCCCACAGGCGAACTCGTAGAAATCCTTGCAAGGATCCTGGGTCTCGTCAATGGCTCTGATCACTTCACTAGCCGTGTAGATGCAGGAACTGGAGAGGCAGACTTCGGATTCTACGTGCAAAAAGCGAAAATCATAAGACACCAAAATTTTATTTGGTTTCATTAGTTCTTCACGTACGGTGGAAAGGTCATTTGAATAGAGTAGCAAACGAGCAGACAGCAGTCCCGAGTGGCTACCGCCGCCCATGGACATCTGTAACCGACTCGTAACAGGGCTGTAGCTTAATAAGAATTCCTTGAATGGGATGGAACTGTTAGTGATGTTACTCCAGTTAGTATGTGTTAGTAGGTGCAGTTGATAAATGTTAGTAGTTACCCTGTCAAGTCGGTCACATATGCGTTGCTACTCTTTTCAGTTACTGTTGAGGACTAAGATGGTCGCCTCTGGTATACAAGTGGATCGGCAACCACATCCTTCAGACCGAATTTATCTTTTAAGAAATATCTATGAGGAATCTTTTAAGGAAAGAATTGAAACCTTATTCCATTAAATTTAAATTTAGAAAAATACTTCTATTTCAAATATTTCAGAACCGGTTAGTTACCATGGTTACATAATTAGCCACTATTTCGCTTATAATATAAACAATTATGTAATACAATAAATAATGTATGTACATTCATATAAATATGTTGACGTACATACGTACTGCCTTTATTGTCTAATTACGTGACCTTGTACTATGTTTTTCCTATTATTTTCTTCAAATGATCATTTACATAAGCGGTTCTATCTATATGGGTATAAGTACCTACATAATGTAGGTTACACGAAAACGCTTGATACCTAATAACTTATAGATAGTGGAGGAGAGATAAGTTAATGTAATAAAAACCATGAAACACCATTGTTCTAAAAATATGTTGCGGTTTGAAAAACAAAAAAAAGGAAATTACTTTATCATCAATACAAAAATGTGTATTATGACAAATAGTATTGAAGTCTGTCCATTCAGTTCAAATACGTACCTATACATCTAAAAAATAAAAATTTGAATGGTATTTCCGAATTACAGCTGAAGAGTTCCCATCAAAAATATGGAGGCCATCACCGACATTTTTTATTCATTCTGACATAGGTATTGCAAGAGCCCATGTCAAGCTACCTGCCGCGACGCTTAACGCAGCGCTTAAAACATGACAAACATTTCAGGAACGAGATAACGTTGGAAACCATAGCGACGAAGGCCACCGACGATTGTTTCATAAACGCCTGATGGAGTCGTAAAAACAATTGCAAGCCGCGCCTGAAATGGTTACGATAATAACATCGTCGTTTACGAGGATCATCAAAATTTCGCCTTCACTTTATTAGGAGCGTGACCTCTGAAGGACAGATATAAAGGGAATCGTATTGAAAGGGAATATTACGAGTAACTGGACGCTTTTCTACTGTCTTACTCTATCACGCTTTTGTATTGCGTAGTCGAGTCGAGCCATATTAAATGTGGTGAGTACTCTGGATCAAAGAACGCATTTAAAGATTTAAAGCATATTCCTGTTCTACATAAGTTCATAATCGGTTCTCGTCGTTGTACAATGATTGAAAAGCAGCGCAGTTACAATCCATGGAAATCTGATATTCAGTGACAAATCCAATGACTTACTTAACTGACGCCCCAAAAAACCCGTTTAAAACCTCTTCAGCTTTCGTGAAAATGGGCAATGTTATGCAGCCGACATAAGAGTTCTGTTTAACAAATTTACAATTATGAAGGTTAAAGTATTAATTTAATATATGTCTCAAAATAAGGTACAAAGAATTAATGGGACGCATCAGACCTGGACATTTCAACTCTTACTCATGGCTCCTCCTTGTCTTAGGCAGGTAATTCTGATTTAGAAAATATCGCTTTTTAATTAGAAAGTTACGGTAGGTAATAGAATGTCAAAAGTAAGTCACAAAGTACTGAGAGGTTAAAAACTTCACCTGTAGGATCGGGTCTATAGCACGGTGGTATAGGCATGTAGGTAGGTCTGCGTAGAGTCAGAAGTAAGGTTGTCGTCAACAGAACGGCTAATATCAGCACCCCACTGGTCACCACAAGAACTCGCTCCAGCTTCGTTCGCTGATGCCATCCAATAAAGGAAACACCCTGCAAAGAAGATAATATTTAATGTGTAATTTTTTGCATTGTGTTCATTTAAATTTAATAAAAATGGCCGGGAAAGAGTCAATTGCAATTTCAAATATGACTCTTTAACTGCATACAATATCTTGTACATACATTAAATTTAACTACTCCTATACGATCAACCTCATGTTATTTACCAAAAAAACAAATTTTAAAAAACTGAGATCGAATATTGGAACTACATTTATTACAGTTATATCCACATGAAGGTGTAAAATATATGCACAGATTTTCTCTGCAGGAATGTACAGTACGTTCTATGAAAACTGAAAACGTCATGATGGCAGCATAAAGTGCAATTACTGCAGCAGAGAAAACATCACGCGCGACCGTACAAACTAACGATGTCTCGCCCGTAACTGCGCACTGCAGTGTAATTTTATTTAAGAGTACCTATTTCTATATTAAATTTACTTTCGTGAGACCAGCTTCGTTGAAGTGAACAAGTTAACTCCCTTTCTCGAGAATTCACCAGTCCTTAAATAAATCTAAAAGTTCAACAACATGTTCAACAATTGCCAATATAAGAGACCACAAAATTGCTACTAACATTATAAGGATTAACGGTATTTCAAGAGCACCTTAGCTATAGTCTTTTTTAAAAGTATTATTCCATAAACGAGGTGGATCTATTTTGTGCCCCAATGTGATTGCACTGGCAGAGTCTACCAGTACGTGAAGCTTAAGATTTCTAAAGACCAATCTTCGATAGGATTAAATCTTGTCCTTTTACTGATTACAAAAATACTCACCATCACCATGGGTTAGCTGGTAGTAGTATGTATTATTAGTATGCCATAAAGCATTCAGTCCGCCCATTGTACATAACTTTAGGTGCTACAATACATAAATATTAAATAAACTTCAAAAAGCCTATCATCGACAATTTTCATTGATGGTCCGATTTTTTTGGTTGATAATATCAAGCAGAGACTAGAACTATCGAGATTCTCTTTTTCTCCTGTTTTGCTAAGAAGCGTAGCGCTATATAAACAAATATTATGTGTATTGAAGTAATTGTTGAACAGAGGCGTAAAAAATGAATTTTCAATGGAAATAAGCGGCGTAACCGTGACTAAAAATCTCGAAGTAACGTACGATTGAATGATTTACTGTTTGTTTAATACAGTTAAAAGTATGGTTTGTAATTGTAACAAATACTTCTTGTATTCTTTACGTCGTGCGTAAAGAGCCATTTTCTCTGCTATCTCGGTCTGTCGCGCTAAGGGTGCAGATGTAAAGCTGCCCTGCCAAATAGATTTGTGAATGATGAATGTGTCTAGCTTTTTGTGTACGCGGCTTTATGTTTTTGTCCACCCCACCGTAAACCACGAGACATTTCAAGTTAAATTGCGTCGAGTATACCCCCAGAGATGGCAACTCAGCTGGAAATCATTTTAATAAGGAATTAAATTCTATACGAGTTTGGACCTAAAGGCAAATGTTTAGCTTTCGATGTTGCTAAGTTATCATTAGGATTTTTGTTTTTTAAAAGCGACCACAACCCCTACGCATTATGTATGTGTATGTAATAAGTGTGTAGGTTTCCAATTAAAGATTTAGCATGCCTAAATAGCCAACGCGTAATATCCAATCTAAATCGAATGACGCATAATTGGATTGAAGCCAACATATTAACAACAACATACTTACCCATAGCAGAGCTGTATTTGTATAATACACGTTATAAGTGCTGTATCGACCGAAGTTTAATAAATCTGTCAATTAATGAGATTATGAAAGACGTAATTAAAAAGCTCCATAAAGGGTAAGGAAAATATAGTTAAAAATTTAGCGCGTTAACTTCATAATGTTTCTGAGGTGTGTTAAGTCTGCCACTCCGCACTTGGACAGCGTGGTAGACTAAGGCCTAAAACCCTCACACTATGAGAGGAGACTTTAAAACGCTAAAAACCCTAAAAACCTTAGCAAAAACCATAGCAGTGTCTGCGATAAAAATGTCATATGTATCCATGTGTAATATGCTTGTAGTAGATGTCTATTTTCAGAACATTTCAAAATGCACTTTCCTTCACTTTTTAAAAAGAATCCTTTTATGAGATTTGCTCTTACCCGAACGAAAGCGTCTTAGGTAATGTATGGGCTAGCAACAAAAACAGATATTTCCCACTCAACTTTTGAACAGGATACATTAACATTATCAATTGTACGGATGTCGTTAACTCATTACTTGTCTACTTGAGCCCATTAGAGATAAGCATTTGTAAGATCCACAGAACTGTTTCGGATGGTTTTTTTTGTTGGATATCTCAGCCTGATTTTTAATTATTGTATAAGCTTGCGTTTGACTACGTCACATCTGGTGAAGTCGAGGATGTAGCGCGCTTGCCTAGAAAGTTATTTTGAAAAATCCCAAATTAAATTTATCGGGAAACAATCGTATTTTTTGTATTTTTTAGTCTTTCAGCATTAATAAATATATGTATACCTTAAAGCCGCTGAACTAATTATAACATTGCTTTGGAAGTGCCGAAAAAAAACACAAATAATAAAAGAAGATACAGGTTTGATAGCAATTATTAAGATTTCAGCGTTAAAAAGCACCGATAACTACACGTTATAGGTAAGTAGATAAAATATCCACGAACGGAACATCCCACGGAAAGTGATAAACAAAACTTCTTGCCAATAACAACTTACGTTTTATGAAAAACCGGATAACAGAACAGACAAATGGAATATCGATAAGTGTTCGCCAATCCCGAACGTTTCAAACATCAAAAGAGTCGTAAACACGTTACCGACATTCATAATTCCAGAAGTCTAAATTAAAATTGTACTTACAATATATTTTTACTCTTAAAGCTATGCTACACGGTATGAAACGGCAGTTTGAAACAGAGGTTTGAAAGTAGACAGTGGTTTTATGCAAAAGTTCACAATTTCAAACGCCCTTGGTTCACAAACCTCTGTTACAAACCGCCCTTTAACACCGTGTAACCGCCGTTTTACGTACATTTTGTGATCATTTACTTCCTTAATTTGAATAAATGGCACATTGTGCACAACTATCGATTTCCGCCAGTTAATCCCTATTCAGCCGTATATCTGGAGCAAGTGAGAGCAAAGCCTGCCTTAATACCCATCCGTCGTTGCGAAATGTTTGAGTTATATGTACCATGAACATACATATCGCTGCTTTTCATGAATACTCACCCAACTCAAAATTTTGAAAATACCAGTTTGTAACACAAATAAATCCAAAATATTGCTTATTTCATACTCAGTAAGACTC
>DWGJ01003494.1:0-13251 GCA_018246895.1 Aspitha aspitha aspitha | reverse complement strand
TATGACCAATAGGAGTGGAGCAGCAATGAAAAATGGTGCAAAAACGGGAATAATTTATATGGCAAGACAACGTTTGCAGAGTCGGCCAGATTGTTCTCCAATTAACGCGGGTGAAACCGTGGGGCTCAGCTAGTTCTAAATAAACATAAGATGTCGCAACCTGTTGTTAAAGCAACATTTTCTTTTAACATCGTGTGTGGGATCCGATTTGAAATGATTGTAATGTTACCTATCCTTAATCAATAGAAACGATTTTTAAATTGTCCGTTTAAAACGCGAAATCAAATAAGCAATGAAAATAAAATGAATTAATATAACAAGCAATTTATTCTTCAATCTGCAGTGTGTATCGACCCTACCGCTAAATCAGTTTCACACTGATGCATTGTGTGGATGCGCTCCCACGAACGAGTCTGCAATCGAGAACTATCTGATACAAATTATATCGATTCCACGCCAAACGATTATCTTCTCGGTATCGACTGGCATTCTCTGATGTTTTTCTTAAATTAAGCCAAACAAATTGGTGCAGCTCACGAAAAGATTAGGAAAAGAGACAAAAGAGAGAAAAAGGTATAGCAGATATCGCTTGTAGCTGATCCGTGCTCTTTACGTACTGTCTTCATTGAACAAAGTTCGTTAGCAAACGCTATTAAACATATTCTATACTTGCCGACTCCGCAAACGGTGTCTTGCCATATAAATTATTTCCCACCTTGGGTTACACTATCGCATTTTTATTAAGGATCCCTTTTTTTAACGCAATTTAGCCTAGTTATGTTGTAGATGCAGCTTTGTAATAGTGAAATGATTTTCGAAATTGGTCCAGTAGCTTTAAAACATTACAAACATACAAAGGTTTTCTCTTTATAATATTAGTACATATATGTAGATTAAGCAACCTGTTCAGAATAATGGCAATCAACAAATGGATTCTATTTTTGAAAATTAAAAGATTTTTTTTTTAAGTTTTCTGAATGTGTCATTTTGTAAATATGTCCAAAATAAAAAAGAGTGAACAAACAGTTGTTTTTTACTAATACTATTATAAAATCGGTTAGTTATTAATCCATATTATATATATATATATCTTCTATACACAACCACTATTACATAATACCCTTTAAACAGCACCAATGCATGTAAAGTTCACACCGCCGACAAACTAACATACAAAATGGCTGCCATTTATTTCACGTGTACACATTTACAAACGAACACGGTTCCCGATTTCGTGGCGTACAAGCGAATGCCATTAAAGGCGCCGCGCGTAATTAAGTGTTGCCACCATATTAGCGGACATCGCGCTAGATGATCGCGGCCCGGCGAAATGTTAATTGTCGGGTACGTACGTGTCGGGGGACACGCGGACACGCGGACACGTGCACGAGCCAGCGACGACACGTGCACGAGCCAGCGACGACACGTGCACGAGCCAGCGACGACACATGCTCGGGCCAGCATTCGAATCGATAGAGTACTGAACGAATGAACCCATGAATGGGTTCGAATGAATGGACATATCAAATTAATTAACATACATACATACATAATCATCACGCCAGGTCCCTAACGGGGTAGGCAGGGCGCAGCGAATGCCAAATATCTCTGTCCTTACAAACCTGCCGTGCTTCATTTACATTCATCATTATCTTCATGCATACACGCCGAAAAAATAAATTAACATAGATATAGGTATTATACTAGAGCAGCCTCAAATGTGTTCATCGAAAAAAGTTAAATGAGGCTATTTAACTGTTTTTTAATGGACTTAAAACTTAGACTAAGGACAACGAGATGAACATCTAGACCATTGTTAGTGCAGACTGTTCAGTGCAGACTGCAGTGAGTGCAGTACAGTCACAACTCAGTGCAGTTTTGTTTTAATTATGAAATTGAATTTAATATCTCGATTTATATAGATAGAACAAAGGTGCAACTAATTTTACTTCTTCGTCGTCACATTCTTGGCAGTTATTTTTATATGGATAGAGCAGCAAACGAGCAGGCAGCAGTCACAAGAGGCGCTGCCGTCCATGGACATCTGTAACCGACTCCTAACAGGACTGTAGGGACTGTTAGTGTGAATTCAGTTAGTATAGGTGTTAATAAGAGTTAGTTGGTGAGTATTCTTTAGTAACAGGACTGCAGGAATGGGAATGTTAGTGATATTAGCCCAGTCAGTATGTGTTAGTATGTGCAGTTTGTGTTAGCAGTTACCCTATTAGAAGTCGGTCACAGATGCGTTGGTACTCTTGAGGATTAAGATGGTCGCCTCTGGTATACAAGTGGACCGGCATCCACACCCTTCTAACCGAAACACAGTTTTTCAACTGCTTCACGGCAGAAATAGGTGTGGCGGTGGAACTTCTCCGGGCGAACCATGTACAGGTTCTACCACCTACAAGCTTTCACGTGAAATTGTTGGGACGCGGGACTGTCCCGGTAAAATCGGCTCGAATGGCTACTATAATGTAGGCATAATAATAAAAGTACTAATAAAAGGCACAAAATTTTGAAATTTTATAACTTTATCAAAAATGTGACAAATACCTACTGCATATAATCATTATTGCGGACTTGCTTGATATTTTTTTTAATAATATACATATTAAATGCAAAAATTTAAACATAATAATATACCTAAGTATAAGTCATTAAAACCTCCGAATAAATATTAGTATTTAAAGTTTGAGCACTTTAGGCGTGCCTACCGGCTTAGATATAGAAATATACGTACAAATAGTAGATCTTAGTATTTCTATTCAAAAAGTGCCATTATTTTGTTGGTTCGACCTAATCTTTGATTGAAACCAACAATTACTTAACTTACATTTAAAAGACAAAATTATTACAACATTTGAGTGTACCGAATCAACCTTGAAATACAATGAAAACATTCTAAATGTGCACAAATTAGTATAGTTTAAAGTAGGTAACTATATTATAATTGAATTATTTTGGTATGTTCCCTATTTGTAGGGATTCACAACACTTGTACAACATAGGTTGTTGGTACATGTTTCATGTATATACTATGTAACAAAGTAATTTATATGTACATAGTAAAGCTATTTCTTTCTGTATTTAGGAGAAACATTTATATAAGTAATGAAAGCAAGTAACTTTTATATCCAAAATAGTCCCAAATTATTTGTAAGATAGTTGTTTTTGGATACCTGTGATAGGGTATCCTAAGCTGTGTTATCATAATCTAATCAACTTTGGGAAAACAAAACCTTATATTAGTCACAAGAGCCATTTCAATAAGAGTTTTTCAAGATACTTCAAACAACTTGATCACAGTAGATTTCTGTTTGGTTTCACATTTTCAGAGGATTTGTGGCTTTCAGTTGTATCATGTTACCACTGAGCGCAATAAAAATACGAGAATATGAATTAAAATCATATTGGAGTTGTGTGGTTGTTATTAAATACATTTGAATTTGAAACTAAATTTTCTTTTTTCCTTTAAGCCTGCTCAGACCATTGGGCCATTTATTTACCTTAACATACAAGACTCAACTTACTTAATAGTATTCAAGTGGCAATAATCTAAAACATACTATTGTTTGCTTTCATTATAGAAACAATATTATTGAAACACACTACTTACCAAAATATATTCATGTACCTATATATTTTTTTGAAATACAAAATATTTTGGGTTTTAAATTACAGACATGTACATGGCTTAGTAAATGTACTAAACTAAACAGTGATAAAATTTAAATACAAGTTGTAATTAAAAAATAAAAATAGTTGTACTATCAAAATGCACATAAAAACCTGCCTAAAGAAGTACACACTTCTAAAAGTTTATGGTAATAGGTAATATGTTTTACCGCTAGTCTGTCTTTTTGGAATCTTTAGATTGAGTTTTGATGTTTTCAATTCTATGCAATAGCGTGGGATGGGAATGATTCCAAGCAGAGTATAGTTTATCATAAATTGGGTAGTCTAGATTATCCTTGCTCAACTTTAAAAGTGATGATTGTAATTCGTTATGAAAGTTTAATGACACAGCAAAATTGTCTGCTTCAAATTCGTATCTTCTAGATAAGGCTGTTGAAAAGAATCCAAGCAAATAATTGTATGGTGCTAGAACCATCTGCAGAACTACTACCAACCCTATTATTACGGGTTGTTGTCCTTCGGGAAAGCCAAGGGATGTATAAAGTAAGGAATACTTAAATAGTAAACCAAATGCACTTAGTATCAAGAACAAGTTAAGTTCAGTAAGGACAATAGACTTATTAATATGATTACATTTCCAGTGGCCTAGTTCATGAGCTAGCACACCTAAAATTTCAGCCTCCGTACACCCGGTTTTATCTTTTTTATCTTCATCATATTTTTCCAATAAAGTGTCAAAAATAACTATTCTTTTCTGGCCAAAGAGACCAGTGAAGTAAGCATTGCTATGCGCTGATCTCTTAGAACCTTCTACAATATATATTTGTGATAGAGGGAAATGCAGTTTGGATGCCAAATTCTCAATTCCAGTCCTAAGTGAGCCTTCTGGGAGGGGGACAAACTTATCAAACAGTGGTGCTATTACCGATGGGTAGATTGTTAAAAATAACAATGTAGTGACAGTTGAGAACAACCATAACCAAACTGTAAACATTGATCCACCGAGCTGTATTATATATACAGCTACAGATGCAATTGGCAGAGTGATGACTAAATTGAGTGCTATGGATTTTAATTGATCCTTTATAAAGAATTTTATGGTTTGTTTGTTAAATCCATGCTTCTCCTCAAGTACAAATGTCTTATATATAGTGAAAGGAAGATACATGACATATGTAAACACTGCTCCTAAACTCACAAAAATACATGTTATGAAAATTTCATGATCTTGATTCATATGGAAAATAGCTGCAGCTTCTTCACAGCTTCTCCAAGCTTCATAAATCCAGCGATTGTACAGCAGCATCGATGATATAATGATACCAATGAACTCCTTACACATTATAAATATTGACTTATCAATTCCATATGTCCGAGCCTTTTCAAACGATTCTTCATTAAAAATATCTTTCAAATATTCAGGAATTTTGTTATTAGTTCTGTATACTTTCAACTGAAATTAAAACGGATTTTTACATAAATACAAACATTTTTTTCAATAGGCCTGTTCACATGATGGTAAGCGAGAAATAGTCTAGGCTATAGCACGCTTGCCTAGAATATGCCTATTTACTGTTGTCTTGAATAATTCTAAGTTGCATGTATTACTTTTGTATGTTTGTAAGGGTAAAACAAAGTAAATTTTACCTGACGCAAAGAAAGATAGGTATCCCAGGTGTACTCCATCCAGGAGAACAGTAATATTAAAAATACCATGAAATCCTCATTAAACTCCATTATTCTTAAGGTTTCCTTAAAGTATTCTTCCTAGTCTTCTCTTATAAAAATATATTCCACTAAATATAAACACGTTTATCCTGAAAAACAATGCCAGCAAGATACAATGTCAAGCAGTTGCAATTTACCGAAAGACAAATTTTAATTATTTTATCTGTGATTATGCTACTCATGACATCACGACTGATCAATATTAAAGTCTATATACCAGCACACAGACAATGTAATCTGAAACTTATATAGTCTGTATACCGCGAGCACACGGTCGGCAAACTTAATAAATACATTTTCTGTTTATTGTAAATGAATCGATCAAAAGAATGTACTATTGAAAATTAAAATATGCAAAAAGGTTTAAAAAGAGTTTACTGCTAAAAGCCAGATTATTTTGAATGTTATATATTTATGAATATAATGGACGCTATTAGTAGATTAGGAGGGCAACATTTTATTAAATTGAAGTAGGTATCTAGAGATGTGGTTTATTATTATTAGCGGTTATTTTGTTATATTCCAAATTGTAATGCCAACAATTATTTTAAACTAATAATGAGTTTGGATAAAGAGTTATGAACGTACAAAATGTACCTGAAGTCTGCGAGGATACAGATATTCAGAAATCGGCGTCTACCTAATTAGGGGTAGATCCCTAACCGGTCATATTTTTACTTGGTATAAAAATATATAAAGTTGATATTATTTGATAAGTACAAGTATTTTTCACAAAGATTAAATAAATAATATGCTATAGACCCATTAAGTACCGTGTTCTCATTTTATGGTAGGACACGATATGTTACTTAGGTCGCGGCCTCCTGCTGGGAAATTGGCTGTTGAGTGTGCCGATTTTCTTCCTGTAAGCATCTATAATTATAAGTTTCATCATATAAATTCTTGGTATAAAAGGAACGCTGAAAGTCTTAGAAATGTACATTTGCCTTTCTTCAAGACGAAGCCACACATTCTTTATTTAAAATATAATGGTTCAAAAAACTTTTATATGTATATTAGAATTGTTATTTGTTTTAGTTATAAAATGTTTGGCAGATGAAAATTGTGAAACTCTTCCAACCGAAATACATGTGACTAAAGGTACTTTTCAATATATATTATATACATATATTTAATCTACTGCAGAAGATGTATACTTATCTAATTTAATTTACAGAGGAATTCGACGATATGGGGAGTCTTATGCGATCTTGCAGTGGGGAAGTGAGTGTTAACAAATGCGAGGGTATTTGTAACAGCCAAGTGCAGCCATCCGTTGTTACCCCAACGGGTTTCCTCAAGGTGATTGTATTTGCATGGTACTAGCATGACTGTATTTTATGGTTTTCTTTTAATCCCATATCGAAATCCTTGATTACGAACTTTGTCACTGAAAGTGAAGGCAGTGTATGCTCCCTGGTGTATGATCTAACAATTAGCAATTTTTTTAAATATTCTATTAATCAATTTTAAATATTCTATTAATCAATTTCAATTTTTGTAAATATTTTCTCATTTTTTCAGGAATGTTATTGCTGTAGGGAGAATTACCTCCGGGAGCGGTTAGTTACTCTTACTCATTGCTATGATCCCGATGGCTTAAGACTTGAAGATGAAGAACGCGCTATTATGGAAATCCGTCTACGAGAGCCAGCTGAGTGCAAATGCTACAAATGTGGAGATTTCAGCCGATAATTACAATGGATAATGTTAACCGCTCTTAAGATACTAACCTACTGAAATAATGTGTGAATAATATGCTGTTTATGAAAAAGTGTGCTTCAGATGAAATAATTTGGTCAAGACCTAAAGTAGTGAGAAAACATTGTATATAAAGTATTGTAAAAAGATGTTATTGTATAAATTGTTTAATAAATATCTGATATGGCAAAACGATTTTTCTCTAATTTATATCCGAATATTACATAATAATTAGTAAATATGTCAGAGTAATTATACAATTTCCTGTATGGAGGTTCCTGTAAAAGCGGCAATTAAATAAGTCTAATACTTTTAATAAAATGCAACCGTAACTGATAAGTGCCTGTACATAAAATACGAGTATAGTTTTGAAAAAACGGTTATTAGGGATTTTTATTCATGGGGCGGTTCTAACTGAAGTAGTATCGTAAGATTTACTTAACATTAGGGTTTTTTTATTTCAAAAATTGTAAAAAGTTTGCTTGTGTTAAAGTATCGTGTAAATAACTATAAGCGTTTAAGAAAATACAGTTTTCTTAAAATTACAGACTTCAATTTCATTTACATAATATATAGATTACTAAGCAACTACAGCTAAAGAACATAGCTCATACCACAGGTTATTTTCTAAGTTTAAGTACTTTTATACCCGTCGTAACTTCGAAAATAAGCGTTTGAAAAAATTTATAAGCATTAATGATCCTTTATAATGAGAGTATTTAATTGGATAAGGATTAATATCATGACACGAAAGCAATCATAATTCGATTGAATCCGTAACACAAAAAGCGGTTATTCTGACTTAACTAGAAAAATTAAACTTATAATCTTGCGGACTTTTGTGTGGGTAATAATGAGTACCATAAAATTTTAGTACATCACTTTACTGTATCAACAATAGTTTTCGTATCGCTCGCCGAAAACCCACTTTCATAGGAAAATTTTCTTTCATTTTTTAAATTTAATTGTTAGTATAATTTTTTTTTGGAAATAACAAAACCTTTGTTACTCGCTGATAATGTAGCTATCTATAGGTGACAGAATTTTGTGAAATCGGTTCCGTAGTTTTTGAGTTTATTCAATATAAACAAATCTGTCCTGTTTATAATAATAATCTACATGTTATGTAGATTAGTATCGACTACTATTGGTCTTTTAGTCTTCTGTTTGAGACCCTAATTGGTAAGTGGGAGCGGGAGATCGAGGGTTCGATTCCCATCCAGTACGAATATTTGTGTGATTAGCATATTTGTATGTCTGTGTTTGTATGTAATAAAAATATCTATGAAAGTATTATATAGTATGTGTAAGTATATACTACTTATATAAAGATAAATTACATATGTAATTTATCTTTAGTCTGGTCACCATATAATAGTGCAGGCTCGCTGTCTAGTTTGGTTTTAAATATACCTATATCAAAAGGCCGCGTGTGAGGTTGTCCTAAGATTCTATTATTATTAAACAAAATGTTATCGTCGTAGTACACACTCGTACTCGTATATCCATATTTACTAATTAATTATATACTGGTATGGTTCATATAGGTTATCGACCATCAGATGTCATGCAACTCTAAATACTGACCTTCTGAAACAAAAAGTAACTATCTCTCGTAAACTAGAATCAAACTTGAATTTTAAAATATTGAACTAACAGAAACATATTTTACTGAGTCCTACAAATGCACATATAAGTATTCGTATGAAGCTCGTTTTTTTAACAATAAACTAGGTATTTATTAATTTATTCTATTACTTCATGTGTTTGTACATAATATTTTCTACCAGTATGTCTTTGAAAACCTCACTGAAAATTATGCTTGGAGTCGTTATTCTTAAATATTGGTTGCACTTTTATCAAGGTTCAGATTTGTAAAATTCTAATTGTAACTTAAAAAACTGTAATTAATCTCCATTTATTCTACTTGTGGATTACTATTTGTATATGCTATGTCGATTTTCATTCTTATTAATGTCTATCATAATTTGCAACCAAATAGCAAATGCTACCTGATATTGAATGCCACTAAGCATCCTCAGAGCCGATAAATTTATTTAATTACTTATACATTAAATATACCGGCGTCACCACTTAATAATTAATTAATACTATTAACTGTTATTGCTCAGTCATTAATTGCTAATAAGAATAGCTTACCATTCGTTCAATTCACATTCGATCAATACAAATAATCATTAATCCACATGAATATCATGTATTACAATAAGCACATACTAAACGCCTATTTTATCACTTTGATAAAAAAAATACGAGTAAGTATAAACAATGCACGACCTCAGCTTGTAAAAGCAATATTATAATGTAATGTTTTCTGTTTGCACAGCTGGTGTCGTGTCTAATCCTATAGGATACGTGTAAGTTAAAGTGATTTTAATGTCGTATAAGGTCAACAAGGATTTGATCTTAATATTTAGCTCACATGGCTCCTTTATAAGACTGCGAATCTTCTTTCTAAGCATCAGACCAATTCTATCGCGCAGAAAAAGCACAACGGTGTATTGTAGGAAATTATGTTTTTCGCACATTATTATTCGTTTTCATTTATTTTGTTGACATGTTATATTCAAGACAACGCGATAAAAGCTCAAGAAGTGCAACTGCCACCAGGTATTGTTGTATCGTTGTATGTAGTTACATTCGTTGCTAGTGCCAAATTTAATTATTTCAAGACTGTTTGAAAAAGCTGCAGTCTTATCTATCACTGAGAAGACACTAGTATCATTAATGTACAATAAATGTGGTTTCATCGTATTTCTAGTTTTTAATTACGAGCTGTTATGACAGATTCCTTAAAACACATAATAATTACACGTTTTCAGGACTCGAATGCCAAATGACTCCCGTGATACATGTACTTCAACATCCGGGTTGCATGCCGAAACCAATACCATCGTATGCTTGTATCGGAAAATGCTCGAGTTACGTACAGGTAACACCGAGACGATTTAATTTTTTTTCTTATAATATATTACGACGGTTCTATATTTTATCTACTGTATATTGTTTAAGGTGTCTGGAAGCAAAATTTGGCAAATGGAGCGATCCTGCAACTGTTGCCAGGAGTCTGGAGAGAGGGAAGCAACTGTAGTTTTGTACTGTCCAAAAGCTAAAAAGGAAGAGAAGAGGTTTCGAAAGGTAAAGCCTATATATAAATATTTGGAATAGCGGGGATGACACCGGTGCATTGTATATTAACTCAATGCAATGCTGTACCTTTCACGTTAACGCCTCTGTCATCAGGCAGATAGTTGATCCCTTTTTTTTAATATAACGGTAGGTTGCCCATTTTAAGTTGAGTGGTCACTGTTTGTTATGAACACCCGTAAAACATGAAATGTGTTGCCTGCCTTGGAAAGCCTTCATAGTGGATTCTTATCGTATTTACTATGGATTGCACAAATATATCTGTTTAGAATTCTTTATCATAATTTATTAATTCGTTTGGTGATTAAAGGTATCTACAAAGGCACCGTTGGAATGCATGTGCCGCCCATGTGGAACTATCGAAGAAAGTGCTATTATTCCTCAGGAAATAGCTGGTTACGCCGACGAAAGTCTTCACAGTCATTTTAGAAAGAGTTTTTAATTTATATAAAAGTAAATGCGATACCTATGAACAACTAATGTACACTAAAAAATGCACATGTTAAATAAAGGTACTTGACCAAAATACTCAATGCGTTTTTATTTGGGCATCCATTAGGTAGGTACGTCAAATTATGTAGATACCGAAACCTACGTATTGGACTCATTTCTAATTTTTCTGTGAACTTCCATATTCCAATCCTTCAAAATTCTTAAAGGGGGCTACCTATAATTCAATTTGAGTAAGATTCCTTTATTTTTATTTATTTATTTGATTTAATTTGACAAGTTGAAAACTAAAATATGACAGTTCTAGTGATTTCTTATTTATATATTTAGTATCGATATCAAACACAAATTATCGCAATCGATAACTATTCATAGCCAACCAATATCAGTCAATAAAAAACGGATATTATATTAACATAAAAACATCATGAAGCTTAAAATATCCAGTGCTTAATACAGTTTTTTCCGAAGTGCTCAAGTTGATAATCTTTTATTTTTATTTTTATTTATTTCATGGAAAACTTACAGATAATACACAGTATAAAAATAGAATAGTGAAGTGAAGGCCATTTACAAGTTTTCACGTACAAGTTAGAGTAAAAATAAAGAATTAATAGAAAAACAAAAAACAAAATTAACTCACACATTTGCAAAGAAGTTTTTAGCTGTGTGTAAAATTGTCCCAAGATAATATATTTCATTTACAAAACTGTAATTACCACCAGAACGATCCCGGACACCAGACTAAATGAGTGCAAATACTGGCACTACCCCGAGGATTTGCCGAGCACATCTGTGATAATTGTATTCCACAACGAGGGGTTCTCTGTTCTGATGCGAACTGTACACAGCGTCATAGATAGATCGCCGCCAAATGTGCTACACGAGATTGTATTGGTACGTAGAGACAGTAGCTCGACTGAACGCTTGACTTGCACCAGACACTTTTGTTCAGTTTTATTTAGTAGCGTCGGAAGTCACTAGTGGCCGCTGCCGCCTGACATCTAGCACCGACTTCCAACAGGGCCGATCCTATCAGAAGTCGGTCACAGATGCGTTGCCACTCATGAGAACTAAGTTCTTCTCTAGTATACACGTAGACCGGCATCCACACCCTTCAAACCGAAATACAGAACGTTGTAAAAACAACTGCTTCGCAGCAGACATAGGTGTGGCGCTGGTACTTCCCCGGGCGGACCGTATACAGGTTCTACCACTTTCTGTTCGATATCCGTGAACACGCGAATCTCATTCGCAGGTCGACGACTATTCAGACAAGGACGATTTGAAGCAGAATCTGGACAACTACATAAAACGCTGGAAGGGCAAGGTGCGTTTGATACGCAACGTGCAGAGGGAGGGACTGATACGCACTCGGTCGAGAGGCGCGCAGGAGGCGACCGGCGAGGTGATCGTGTTCCTGGACGCGCATTGCGAAGTCAACGTGAACTGGCTCCCGCCGCTCCTGGCCCCCATATACAGGGACTACAGGATCATGACCGTGCCGGTGATAGACGGCGTGGACCACAAAACCTTCGAGTACCGACCGGTCTATCAGCACGGCACGAATTACAGGGGAATCTTCGAATGGGGGATGCTTTATAAAGAGAACGAGGTGCCAGACAGGGAGGCCGGCCTCCACAAACACAAATCCGAGCCGTACAAGAGCCCGACGCACGCCGGCGGCCTCTTCGCGATAAACAGACGCTACTTCCTCGAAATAGGCGCCTACGATCCGGGCCTGCTCGTGTGGGGCGGCGAGAACTTCGAGTTGAGCTTCAAGATATGGCAGTGCGGCGGCAGCATCGAATGGGTGCCGTGTTCGAGGGTCGGCCACGTGTACCGGGCGTTCATGCCCTACTCGTTCGGAACGTTGGCGAAGAACAGGAAGGGCTCGCTGATCACGATCAACTACAAGCGCGTGATCGAAACGTGGTTCGACGACGAACACAAGGAATACTTCTACACGCGCGAGCCGATGGCCCGGTTCCTCGACATGGGCGCTATAGATGACCAGCTCGCGCTGAAGGAGAAGCTCAAGTGCAAGAGCTTCGGCTGGTTCATGGAAAACGTCGCGTACGACGTGTATGAGAAGTTTCCGAAGCTGCCGAAGAACGTCCACTGGGGCATGGTGAAGAATAAAGCGACCGGCGTTTGCTTGGACACGATGGGGAAAGCGGCGCCGGCTTATATCGGTATAGTAACCTTAATACATATATGCCGTTCTATCGCTTCATTATCGAGAATGGAGGAGAGAAGTGGGGGGGTTCCGTTTTAATTAATTTTTCGTTGTGTACATACTTTTTTGCTTTTCATGAATACTCACACAACTCAATATTTTGAAAATACCAGTTTATAACACAAATAAATCCAAAATATTCCTTATTTCATACTCAGTAAGACTCACATTCGTAACGGCGAAACCGACATAATGGCGCGCAAAGATGTCGTTTTGTGATTGGTTATTTTCTACTATATTGATTTATTGTTTAACTAGCTGACTCGGCGAACTTCGTACCGCCTAACAGTCAATGAATGCCGTTTCTGACCTAGCCGTTTCACGGGCTG
>DWGJ01003493.1:0-13261 GCA_018246895.1 Aspitha aspitha aspitha | reverse complement strand
CGAACTGAAAGATTCTACAACTGTTATTGAATATCGCAATCGTTGAATTCTGTTTTCAATTTCATACGAGCCTGATATTTAATAAAACCGATCACAGCATTACTAGGCAATAAGATGAATTATAAAATTAGTAAATAGTAAAACTACAAGCATTAAATAAAAGAAAATTCTTGACGAATCGATTGAAATAATTTAATTTAATCCCACACTAAATTTCAATACATAAGTATAGAGAGCTCTTTTAAACGTAAATTATTAAATTAAGAAAATGATCACTATTAGTTTATTGTAGTTCTGCTGCAAAGCCGCAGTGTTTGAGTAATTCTGCGGTTATAATACCAACGTTGCGGTATTCAGACACACCTAAGATATAACTCCTAAGTCAATGCTGTTCGATATTCTAGCTTAGAATATTACTTACAATTGAGGCGAAGTCATCGGCTCTAAGCCCTCAATCACTGCATCAAAGGTAAATCTCTTCAGCTTAGATGCGGTAACGTTTGATTGCACTAGCTAGATTCAAGTTGTTCCGCCAATAATGGGTGAACTGAAAACGATTATTGATTTTCTCCTAAAACCGTTGCGATCCTAATAATAATTAATTAATTAATCCTAATAATTGGGGCTACCGTGGAGCTGCAGTGCCTCAAAGATGTTTGCTGACTTACGCACGGCTGGATTTCATGCGGTCATGCGTAAGAAAGCAAGCATCTTTGCAACAGCGCCTACGAAATAGTGACAACAGCATCCTAAAATTAATCGCTGCAAGAAAACTGCTCCATCCAAAGGCACCGGATGGAGACAGTCATAGGTTTAATTAAATAGTTTAGTGTATTTTATTTTTATATTATTACTCTTGTTATGTTATTATGATCTTAATGATTGATATAAAATTATTATTATTATAATAATAATAACTGGGACAATTTCACACACAGCTATATAATATAATTCCAAATTACGGTAATTAAATGCAATCTGCCGGACTGCTGATAAACATTATTATGATACATACCTACGTTATAAAACTTATATAGACTTTAACTACACCCAGACACGGAACAAACAAAATTGCTCATCACACTAATGTTTTGCACAAATCTGTGACAATTTTACGACGAAGCAAATCAAAACTAAAAAGGTCTTTCTTACATCTACGAGTATATTTGTTAAGATAACAAAAAAGAAAGATTAGATAAGACATTAGATTTTTTCTCTGTGTACGATTGGAGATGTCGAAGGTACGTAGGTACATAACTCTACACAACCCATCATTGCGCCCTGATAGGTTATTTTTTAATGATTTCCCCCAGGAGTGAAAAGCTATTGTCAATTTATTACTTGCTATCTTTAAAACCAGTCAGCTGGAACCAAATTAAAAATTTTTACACCCCTAAAGGCAAAACATGGATTGAACTAATAATTCTGTAAAACCTTTAAATCTTTGTTTTTAAAATTACATAATGTTCAGACCGTTACTGCGGCTATTACACCAGGCTTGTAAAGAAGTACATAACCATGAATTTTTTTTCTCCTTCTAGAAAGTTCTAGAACTTCATAATTTTCTATATCATAACCACACATATATAAATAATCGTGTATTTAACATTTTCGAATTGCATTAAGCAATATCAAATCATGTGGTTGTTTATGAATAGCAAAAATACAAAATAAATTTTCTCTCCAAAAATTTAATGGACCATTTGTTAATTAGTATTTTATTTCGTTCTCGTAACATTTTTTAACAATCCGTTTCAATTTACGAGTTGCGACTTCCCTTGAGAGTTCTCGATTAAGTCGTGATATTTACGGATACCGACAGCTCGGCGAATATGCGTCGCTTCAGGTGTAAATTGTAATCGGTTTAGTTATATCTTTATTATCTGAGTACCTACGAATGTGTTTCGTTTCCTTTATTTATTTATTTTTTATTTTTTTAACATGCATTGTTTTAACATTACACAACATTCTTGTAACATGCTTTTAGCGGCTATTTCATTATCCATACCAATATTGTTAATGCGACACTGTTGGTTTGTCCTTCTTTCGTATGAAAACGGAGCAACGATTTGATTTTTGGAATAGAGATAATTAAAGGTTTGAAGAAAGAAATACATAAGCTATCTTTTTCTTGAAAAAATATCTCATTTAGAAGGGAAACACGTTTAAATCAAATAAGCGTAATAGATGGCGTTACGAGCGAAATTACCATATGACGTGTAAACAAAATTATATTTGACCCTTTTAAAAGCAGTCCTGGTTTAATAGCTTATGCAGTTGTGCAGTCACGGCTATTTTCCACGGAGGTAGGCAGAGATAAAGTATTTCTACGGCTACGGACTTACTTCTCTCGCGTATTATACTAATATAAGTGATATTTTAAACAATAAGCGACACCCCCGGTCACGGTCAATAAAGTATCGCTCATTTATCAAATTATGTAAAACACTCGAAATTATTCGTGGCTTTTCAATATCGCTGCGGATGCATGTCCGAACAAATGAATAACATTAATGCGGCGCAATTTGTGCCGCGATAAATACATCGGATTATGTGTGAACTTTGCCGTTGTCGATTCTATTTGTGTATCGTTATTAATTGTATTTCTGTCCACTAATACGGTTAAATATGGATCAGTAACGCTATTTGTTTGTGTGTTTTTAGGTCACAAGCGCTAAGCAGATTTTGTACTTTGTATACTGACCACTTATTTTAGGGATATCGCTACAATCCTTATGTCCAACCATCGAACACGAGTCCATTGTACAAATGAGGCTTAGAGCATACTCCACTACGCTGCTCCAGTGGTGCTCTATTGACCAACCCTTTTGTCGGATGTGTTTAAACCTTTACGACCTCCGACAAGGTTTAACGATTATTACCTGAGAATAACAACTTGGATTGACGGCTTTCCGTGTCCTCCATTAGCGGAAATCCTACTCGTCAACATTTTCCACTAGTGGTCACTGCCTGAAGTATCCACACGAACAGTCCTATTCCTATTTGCCTATTAGAGATTCATCGCTGATGTTTGTGGATGGCCACGGCAGCGGCCGCAGCCACTTGTGACTGCTGCCTACTCGTTCATTATCCTGTCACATCAAAGCTAACTTCTAACTCGATTGGAAGACAGACATCTGGTAGAAATGAAATTCCAAAATTACACATCTGTAAATGGACTGTTCCGTGAATAACCAGCTTTATCGAGATTTAAGATCTTGCTTTTACGGATCTCCAAAGCTCAGTCAAGTCGCTGATACGTTTTTGATGATACACTCCACTATTCAATTGTAGATCAACTGATATTCTCTCAAAGCTGTATAAAAGTCTGTGGCGATTCATTTAACATATTTAGCGGCTATGGCTTAGTGGCTTCGACTACAGCATCCTATTCCAGGGATTTGGGGTTCACATTCTCACACTCTGACACTCAGTGGCTAAATAAATCCATGTTCTTTAAGTGTCGAGGAATTATCTTCAAGTCTTTAAGCAGATGAGTCATTAAGAAAATCGCTTAAGACAAGGGTTATGTATAAATAAGTATCTCTTGAAAAACTATGTAACCTAAATTTAAAAGTTTAGATAAGGAATACTTCTGATGTAAGTCAATATTATTAGTAGTAAAATGGCATTCTTAATTATTTTCTTAATCGTATCTGCCTGCTTAGTTTACACGTGTTAAAATTGTTTAAACAAAATTTAAGCTTTACGACTAAATGTCTTTCTAAATTAAAATTGTACTTATGACATTTCGAAATTTTTTTATCGAAATTTGTTAAGCAATTTTTATTACCTAGAACCCTTTCAAATTTACGCTTCGAGGGAAAAGTGCAAAAAAGTCAGATGTCGTTATAAAATGAAATGTTCCCGGCTGAATGTTACAATCACTGTCACCCCGGCCTCCTTTCACGAGACTCGTATTAAATTCCTGGAGCACTCGGATTCGTCACTTGTTCTTCGTAATTGAATTTTTTATCAGTTATATTGAATACTTCCGTAGGAATCTGAATAACATGCCCGCATGATGGGGTTGCCATTCGCTTTGTTCTTCGGAAATTCGGGGCAATACTGTAACTCATAATATCAAGGACACATAACATCAATCACAATATCAAGGATTTCATATTGTTATAGAATATTATTATAATGTCGAAGCACGGTAGGTTTGTAACAACAAAGATGTTTTGCATTCGGTGCTGTCTGCTTACCCCGGTAGAGACCTGGCGTGATGGTATAATAATATAAATAATGTTTTGCAATACGTGTTAAGACCATGTTTTAACGGCTATGATTCATGCAGGTTCAATAAATCTCTTAACTTTTATGTAATTAATTTAAATTAGATTTTTAACATTTCATTAATACACATTCTTTCATTTCACATAATAACTGAAAGTTTCAATTCAATTTCACATAGTAGGTAACTGACTTTACTAACATAGAAACTTACTTGAAAGTAAATTTGTATTTATAAAGGGCTTTGTCCTCAAACTGCCAACTATCCAACCGTATGAAATTTAATTAAAATCGATTTCGTCGTAAAAATGTGCCAGACAGTCAAATATAGTTACTTTCTTGTTAATAACATTTGTACGGAATAGTCAGTGATGCGTTTTAAAGTTAATTAGTGAAGGGAAAGCGGTGGATAACGATTTCCTTATCTTTAGCGATTCCGTTAGTAGGTACCCCTTCCGCTTTTAACCATTACTGGTAATCCCCAGCGACAGAATTAAGAGATAATTCGAATGGGTAAATTGATATTTAAATATTAAGGCTCAATGTTTGTTAAGACCAGCTAAGATGTTCTTTCTCATCATAATTATTCAAGCTCTGAGATTAAAAGCAACGTACAACGTAGATTCTAGAATATGTACATTTTAAATTAGTCGGATTATTCCATGAATATGTCGAACAACTAAAGGTATAACGCGAATAAGAATAATATCAGTCATATCAGATAAAGCTGAAAGGAAAACAACAGAACATTAAATTTAGGGAACCTAAGGATCTTACTGCTGTACTTAAATACTACTTACAGATACTTAAATATTCAATCGTTGTAAGTTTGGTTGTTCGACAATAGAACAATGGAGTTTGAATCGACGTAGACCACAGTTTAAGTAGTCAGCTGTTCCAAACTAGAGCTGCTTAAGAGGTACATTTATATAAGTTAACATTTATTCATACTTTAAGACAACATTTATGAAAATCGTATCGAAATAAAATAGTGTCTAGAGCGTTCGAAGTTGATTTTGAATACGGGATTACGACCTAAATCTCTCTCACTATGAGAGGTCCGGTCCAGCAGTGCACCAATTAAAAGGGTGACAAAAATGGGCTGTAGTTTGGCTATCTACTAAATTTCTTAAATACCTCAGCATACATATAGATTTTTTTAAAACATCTTTCTTCCTAAAGCCGAAACAGTGAAGACAGGCTTAGCCTCCGCTCAGCCAGATTGAAGCAGGCTTTGCGTTTTATCCCGGACTGCGATTAGTGATTTATTATCGAAAATGCTACTCCGATTTTAATTGAATTTGACATAGATAAAACAAACAATATAGTTTACAGAGTTGCCTCTTTGTTTAGTGGTTAAGACTGATTCCTAAAATGAAGACTGCTGGTTTGACTACCACTCAAGATAGACATTTGTGTGATGAGCAAAATTGCTTGTTTGTTGATTGTTTGTAATAGAAATACATATAACTGTTATAAAGTATATACCTACATATATAATTATATACCTATTCTATATAGGAGAATCGGGTAGCCGTGTGTGGAATTGTCCCAGTTATATTTATAGTTACTTGTTTTGTTATTTTAGAATTGGTTTTATCGCCAACAAAACAATGACACGATTACGTAGAAATTCCTGTCAATTTTATCTGGAACATTCTATTCATATCTATCTTCTGTGAATTCCGACAAGCAATTTCGTTACATCCCTGTTATGTTTCAATGTTAAATTATCGTGCGATACAAAATTGAGTCTGTCGATAGCAATATATGAATTGTTTCATAAGCATTTTATTTGATCTTGTGAATGTCACTTTCCTTTTCTTGGCAATATTCCAATTACCGTCCAACATGTAATCTGATGTAATCATCAGTTTATTTATTTTTTACTCGAGGGTCAGAACTCCGGATATTCCGTGATATTAACATCGCTTAGGGACAAAATTATATAAGCTTATCTGTTCAATACAGTGTTCAAGGTATTTTCATTTGGGGTGATGCTTTTGGGAACGTATCCTCGAATTGTGGAAGTAATTCCTAGGTAGGGTGTGCCGAGACATAAACGATGCACTTTGTACTTACAAATACAACATGTTATGACATGTTACAATACAAACGATGAATAATAGAATGCACAAAACAGATTATTAACTTCAAATAAGACGTTTGTTTTGTTAAAGATTAATACGTAGGTAGTCATCAAAATTATTTCTCTTAAAAGTTTTATCATTTTCCTTATATTATTGAAAGTTATTCAAGTATTTATCTAACTTTCAGACAGTCTTGAATTAGATTGCCGTTTGATTCGAGGTATCCCAAGATATTAGTGTCATTCAGTTTGTGTTTCCTTGCTTTTGTATGCATCCAATAAACAAAAATTATCGTAAAAATTAAGTGGAAAATTAAACTGCTGCTTTATATAATTCTGTTTGTCAAATTTAATTTCAGTTTGTGTACGGTTAAAAAAAAAGTACCACGAATAATGTTGATTAAAAACCTTTAGGCGTACGACACACGTTGGAATGCGGTCTACCGGGGCCAGCCGCAGCCCGCAGCGGTGAGAGTTTGGGAAATCCTAATCAAGGTTTAATCAGTACACACGGCGTTCATGTTAACAGGAACACCGCCATATTTGTTCATGATGTTAATCAATTTATTTACTTATTTATTGATCGTATTGCATTGTCACAGGTACACAAGATATCACAGAGTAATATTGAAATTTCCGCTGTAACACCTATCAAAGGTGTACAATTCTTCAGCCTTAATTATAAAAATTCATATCGAAGAATAGTTAAATACAAATTTCATAATTGATTAAACTGTTAATAAATCAAATTGTATAATCGTTAAATTGTCAAATATTAAGAACAATTGGTTAAGGTGTCCGATATAAAAATTATTATATCGATGATTCTGCACTGCTCATTTTGTGGCGCTGATGTGATAAAACTAGAATCATTTGTTCAGGTGTCTAGATGTTACATGATTTTTATCTCAACACGCGCCTGTCTGTATGCCTAAAAACAAGTTGTGTAATAGGGTAGTCAATATCATTGCACGTGCTTGTAATAATAAGTGTGTATACTTTCTTTTGTTCACACTGAATTTGAAGTTGCAAAAAATAAAACAAAACATTATTTTTTTAATTAACAACGAGAGTTAATCAAAAATTTCAGATACAAAAGTTCTAAGCCGACAATTTTTTATGCAATCTTCGTTCCCCATTTTATGTAGGGATGGAATTTCCATAGTTCCTTTCTAAATACCTACTCACTAACGTTATATACAGAACGAATAAAATACAGAAAAATACATAAAATACAGAATAAAATTTCAGGATTTTAGATTTGGTGGTTTCGGCTGTGCTTTGATTTCTGGATCAGTTTTCTTGTTTTATATAGATTTGAGTTATTTAATTACTGTATTACGCGATATTACATTAGGAGTATTGAGAATCCGCAACCTGAGCCGTTATCATAACTAAAACGAAACAAGATAACTGAACTCAAAATTGATTTAAAAATGCGCATAAAACGCTTCTGATAATCTCTAGACAAATTTACAAGTTACTGTAATTCTGAACAAACTCTCAAAGCGTTTGAATTAAAAATTTTAAACGGCAAGTCAAATGGCTAAGTCGACGTTTTCATTTTAAATTCACAAAGACAGAGTCAATTTGCACTTTTACTCTTAATTTTCTTTCAAATAATAAACGGGGTAGTCTTTAAATGATACAATTTGTACGCAAATGTCGTTGGGAACTTTTTAACGATATCTCTTTTTAACGATAGTATCTGAAGCTTTTTTTCGCTATCGGTCCTTCAAGCCGGATTGAGCATTAAAATTGTTTGCGAATTCGTCGTTACTAGACGACAGATGTTGACTTGCTAGAACTTTCACAATAGACAAACGTTCTCTAGCCATTCAAATGAATTTGTATCTTATTATGTTGGGGATTGAGTGTAATTTCGATTGAAGCTCCCTCCAATGCGGACGGACATTCAGTGGCTAGAAGGGACGCCAAGCGGAAAGTAGGTCGTGGTTGAAAATTACAAACTAGATTAAGTATATATGTAGACATATCATCTGGATATTCACAACTAAGTCATGCGCATAAGCTTAGAAGCTTTTGCTCGTTTTCAGCGAGCTTTTAATGGAAAATGTTTTTAATCGCAAAATTTTTGTTCCAAGCCTCATACTAGGTATTTAATGTTTGGAAACTATAAGCTTTATGGACAGTAACACTAAGTCCAACCATTTAAAATAGTTTGAGTAACAGAGTTGAGCATTCGAAACGACAAATATTTTTCGAAACTCGAAAGGGCATATACATATTGCTTTATTATTATTTTATCATTATCATCTATAAATATTAAGATAATGTATGCCGTACCCTGTATAATTATAATTTATCGGTTCTAGAATTTCGAATTTTGACTATCTTTTGCCAGTGAAAACCGACATTGACTGTACAAAAACAGCCTAATATTATTATATAACAGAAAACCACCATCATTGAATGTATGTGCTTATTATGACAATAAAGAAGGTAGTAAAGTAATGAAGAGTTGAAAAAGGAAGCGAATATAACTATTAATTAGATTCATTTCCAGGCATTTACGTCATGCTTCCGTATTTCAACATGGCGATACTTAATAAACAGAGAATCAGGTTTGGGCTAAAATTGTAAACAAGCAATGGAAATTATGTTGCGTCTGTTTCGTCAAAAGCCAGTAAACCTCAGAACGGCACCGCAGTCCAATATCCGCTCTGTTGGCCTACTATTCGGAACTGCATAAAATCTGAGCCACTTTTGAGCTGTCAATATTGGCACTGTGTTTAATTTCCATCTCTCCATGTTCATTGTACGTGAGAAGTGGGAGTCTATGCCAAAATTAATATCTCTACGGTTAGAGAGCAGAGACTGTTTAAGTTGTGTTGTGAGTTTGATTTCCGGCCAGATACTAATACTTGTCTGATATTTGTTTTTCTGTGTCAGGATGTGACCAAAATATCTATATAAGTGTTAAATACAAGTAGTATGTACATACCTATATATGGTTATTAGTTCTCCGGTTACCACCAAACAGGCATTAAATCAGTCAGTCGTGTGTGGAATTTTTTTATTTACCCTTTTTTTGGTCCACTGCTAGACTGAGTCTCCTCTCATGGTGAGAGAATTTTAGGCCATAGTCTACCACGCTGGCCAAGTATAAGACAAAACAAACTCAAAATAAAATAACAAGGAAATGTTTTGCATGAAAATTTACGGATCATTTATTTAAACTGTCGTTTGGAACTTAATTTCGCTGTTGATTTTTACGGGACGATTTGATCGTAATGCAACAGTCATTATAATATAAGAAAGGTATTGCAAAAACAATGGAGATTACCTTAATTCCCTCGCGCTTAATATTAACCTAGACATAAACTGCAGAGTTCAACAACATCAGATATATACTTTACCTCACTTTACCTTTGGCACTTATTCTTGTTTCCAAGTTTGACATTGTAATAAAATTCCCTATAAAGCTATCACACACACGAGAACATCAACTTAATATCCGGTGCTTTGTGCGCAGAAAGTTGAAAGCCATCGGCGATAGCTTCATTTTGTGTCGAAATCACGTAACATTATATGGTATGATAAGATGCATCGCATGCACTGATGTACCTACACCTATTGTTAGCCGACTTTAAAGGTTCTGAACTCAAAAGAACGGTAGATAGCATTTTATATCAAACTATTTTGTTGTGCTGGACACTGGACTTGTCTTATAATGAGATTAAAGCCATAGTTTCGTTATTAATCTTAGGTAATACAAATCCAATATCATTTTATCTATATCTTGTCAATTAGGACTTGTGTACAGCTTTTTCCTCCCGTAAAAAGGCATCTATTGGTCAACCATGCCGTGTTTTTTAAAGTTTACAAATAGCTAAAACTGTGTCGTAATAAATTTACAATCATATTTGTGCAAATAAACATCTTTTGATTTGGCTTTGGCTTTGTCTTTAACTTTGTCTTTGTAGTTATTACAATAGTTTCCGTAATACTTAATGAGTGAGATCAGCGTATGATTTGGTATTAAAACCTCTTACTATTAGTATTTTCAAGCTTAATTCTGACCGAACATTTGCCTTTGCACTATCTTCGATTCAGTAATCAGTCTAAGAAGTCAATTTAGAACATAAATATTTTCAGTTTAAAATTACTAAGTGAAAGAATTACGTTCGTTGAATAAATCTCATCTATCAAGTGTATCAAAGTATCAAGTGGTATAGTTGTTTATGTGATACCAAAACGCAAGTTTTTTTAAATATTTTTGTCTGTCCGTTTGTCCGGGAACGGCTGAACCGTTTTTAATGGGGCTTTCACTGGAAGATAAAGAAGGTTATAGGGCAACATATAGGCTACTTTTAGGGAATTTACGGAATCAAGTTTCTAGTAAAGACTTCGGTAGTGAGAAAAATACATATTTTTTTTGATTTTCAGGGTAGTTTGAAATTGTTCAAACATGCTTTAGGATTACCATAATAACGATATCACAGATGCAAGCAATGAATGCAAGCTCGAGCGAATTATGCCCACTGACTATGCATGATAAAATATAATGTATTCAGAGGTATGTGAAGTTTGGCCATCAGTAACTAGCCAGCGTGGTAAACAATGTCCTCAAAACTCACATTGAGAGGAGACTCGAGTCTACTGGTGGTAAAATGGTAAAATAAAAGGATCCAAAACTAATTAGCTGTCTGGTTGGCATGGCATAGGATAGTTTTGAATTTGATGACTGTGTGTGAGTAGTCACAGAATATTACTGTTAGGTACATTTATATCTGAAATCTCGCCTCATTTTGGTTAATACATTTCGACCTTTGGGTTTATATTCGCGTACCTAATGAAGTGTAAAAGCTATCGAGGTCACAGGCATTTGACCGTTTAATGAAAAATGAGATAGTTAGTTACCTATGAAATAAATGATATTTACGGTCCAGTGTTATTCCAGCTTTATCGCTATTCCACGATATCTTTCTATACAGTTGCGAAAAGCATATCAAAGTGAAACCAGTAATTTCATTTCATAAAAAGTATTACAGCCATAATGTTCGCAGAAGTTTGATGATTATATTCGAAGACATTATAAGTAGGTACTTGAAAGTTCGTGTATCTTCGTAGAAACTTGTTGTGCCCTTCGTGTTATACATTTTTGTTAACGTAATCCGATCACGCGTTGGAATCGATTACGCGAAGCATATTGGGAACAACAGGATATCGGGGTTCACTGAACTTTGTGTCATATCATAATACTTTCGTAAATGAGCTCTGTTGAACGTTTATGAAGAAATAGAAGTGGGAATTTTTGATACAATTTGCCAATCAGTATTGAGTGTCAATTTTTGTATTTTAACTTTCTAAATTGACTCCTTAGACTGGTTACTGAATTGGAGATAGTGAAAAGGCAAATGTTCAGTCAGAATTAAGCTTGAAAATACTAATAATAAGAGGTCTTAATACCAAATCATACGCTGATTTCACTCATTAAGTATTATGATAACTATGGTAATAACAACAAAGGCAAAGATAAAGACAAAGCCAAAGCCAAAGCCAAAGACAAAGGCAAATCGAAAGATGTTTATTTGCACAAATATGGGTACCTACATTTAAAGACGTTTCTGATTGGTTGACATACTTATAAATACATAAAACCACGAATGTTAATAAAAAATCATTTTCGTTAACCTCTCACCATTGAATCGCATTCAATTCGTATTGTTCGATACGTGACGTTATAAATTGTTGTGGACTTTTAGGGCTATTTAACTTCGCAAAAAAGGGTTGACGTATCGCTAAACCATTGACACATCATATGTAATTCTGTCAAGTTTAATTGATATTCAGTTCACATGGAAATAAAGTGGAAATGCCCCTCTGTGATTTCGAAATAAGTGTTTATCATCAATAACAAACGAATTTTTTTCAAAAATGTTGTCTGTTCCTAATTGTCCGGGTTGATCGCAGGAACGACTGAATCGATTTAAATGGGACTTTGTTTCTTGACATTGCCACAGGATCGCCTTTACGCGGATACGACCTTGAGGCACAGCTACTTTATAAATGAATTTTATTTGTTCTACTTCTGCACACAGGGCATTGCACTGCACATTTGCAGACTTCAAGCATCTTAAAAGTAGAGAACAATCTATCAAAAAACTATTTTAAGACCATCACGCTATGATTGCTATAAAAAATACATGCTTTTTCGTTGCTCACTCCTAATAGTCACAGCGCGATATTATATAGCCTATAGCCTTCCTCAATAAATGGACTATTCAACACAAAAATATTTATTCAATGCGAACCAGTAGTTCCTGAGATTAGCGCGTTCAACCAAACATACTCTTTTTTATAATATTATAAGTATAGATAATATACGCAGCGAATTAGTACCTCTACTAAATTGAAATCTATAAGTCGTGTTTGAATCATTTCATCCGCTTATAGAGCACAAATTTCTAAGCCAATCCGTTGAACATCGGCATAACGTAATAACTTTATAATTGGCAAGCATAACGCTACCAATCCGCACTTGGCTATAGTGATGGACAAAAGGGTAAGGTAAGGTAAACCCTCTCACTATGCTAGGAGACCTATGCCCAGTAATAAATAGGATCGGAAAAAAGTAGTTTTTTGCAAATTATACCCTAGTTATAAAATACTTACAAGCGTATTACCCTAAAATTTAATATTGGTTGTAATAAATAAATAACTGGAGACAATACCACATACGGCTGTCTGATCTCAAATTAGGCAATTTGATGCCTGTGTATGGTAACCGGACAACTGATAAACATACATATATACATACGATATAGTACTTATGTAGATATTTTTATTACGTCCAGACACAGAACAAACAAATGTGCTCATCACACAAATGTTGGTCCTGAGTGGGAATCGAACCCACGACCTCCGGTTTTGCAGTCAGGGTCTCTAACCACTCGACCACGAGGCCAGTCA
>DWGJ01003492.1:0-13262 GCA_018246895.1 Aspitha aspitha aspitha | reverse complement strand
GTTCATCACACAAATGTTTGTCCTGGGCGGGAATCGAGCCCACGACCTCCGGTTTTGGAGTCGGGGTCTTGTCCAAAAAGTATTTCAAAATCTCAAGCCGTAACGAGAACTCGATCTCACACACAAATTGAAATCATACACACGAATTATTTAAATCTTACACGCAAATTATTAAGTACCTAAACGCGTTGTGATTATCGATATAATAGAAGTACCACGTAACTCCCGGAGCTTTCTAATTACCGGGACAAAGGCTTTGTGCCAAGTTGATAACAAAGTTCTTAGGGAACGCACCTGTTTGCGATATTGTATTAGAAGTTTTAGTTTTAGACTTTGTGTACTACCCCTTCATTTATATCGAAGCTATTAAGTCCGTAGATTTTACGAGTAGAACAGATAAAGATTTCCAAAAGCAAGAATTACCGAAGCGTTAAGTAGTTTTGAATAATTCTCACGGCGAATAGAAATAAAATTGAACGCTTATAAAAAACAGTGTAGATTTGAAAAGTATACAGGTTTACAAGAATACAAGAGGTTTTAAAAAAAGAACAATTGGATTGAACTCCGGCATTTCACAAACTGAGCACTCCAGTCTCGGGGGAAGAAAGCGAGATTGAGATTCTTTCCTTCACAGAATTTCGAATCAACTCGCTCACGCTATGAATTACAGGTTGAAATAACAAAGCGATGAAAACAGTACCTACTACTTATAGAAGTTTAGTTTCAATGTGAGTATACATTACACGTGTTAGCAATTCAAAATCCCTTTCATGGTGTTCTACTCCGGACCCGGAACTCTTACCTTACCTTACTCTAACCTTCCCCTTACCTTACCCTTACCTTTTAACCGTTGTTCGTTAAAAATCATAATTACGCAAAATAATGAGAAACGAGATATGCGTGCTGTTTAACCGCAACCCTGTTCCACCTGTGTATTGTTATTTACGAAATGGTTATAAACAAAGTACTGTGTTAATGTACGAAGGTTCAACGAGTATTAGTAAAGCAAAGGAAAATATTGGAAAAATTAATAACTGGGGACAATTCCACACACGGCTATCTGATCCCAAATTAGGCAATTTAATGCCGAAACAGATATACAATGCGCGTGTTGACGGACGTAGGTGCCAGAGGAGACCGAGACTGTCCTATCTCGACCAAATAGGTCAGACATTGGCCGATGGGGAGTCAAGAGCCTCCGAAACCGGCGTGTATGCATGAAGAGAATGATGAACGTAGATGAAGCACGGCAGGTTTGTAAGGACAGGGATATTTGGCACTCGCTGCTTTCTGCCTACCCCGTTAGGGACTTGGCGTGACGATATGTATGTACCTTTACATGAAGCCTGTCCCATCTGACGGCGTCGCCGGTAGGCTCGCCCGGTCCATGGCTCTGTTCGAAGTAAGACGCCATGGTTGTCTTGATGTCGATCTCCAGATTATCCCACACCACCATCGCCCAGACGAAGCACGAAAACTCTATCACGACAACCACGACAATTAGCAGCCCCGCCTGGAAAAAGAAGTATATTCTATTTCATTTTTTGATACCTGTCTAAAATCTTCTTTTATTGGTTGATCAAAATTGAAACACGTCCTTTTATGCTTTAGCATCAACTTTTCAGCATTTAAAACCAATTATTAAAAAAAATTTGCAGCTAAGCTATAGATAGGTATGTTCTATTAATAAGTAATAGGATTTGCAGTGTTTTATTGTTTGCGAACTTAGTGTTCTTCTAAGATACACATGAAAAGTTTTTAATTAAGAACAAACGATTACGATTTTATTGCTCGGCTAATAGCTTTCAGTTACCATAATGACGTGGATCTGATGCATGGACCGTGCCGTTCTCCAACCGATCCAGGCTATAGAGCATGTTATGATGGACATCATCAGGAGCAGTATGGCAGGATATTCAACGCTGACGCCTATGAAGTGACGGTAGACGAACAGTTTGTAAAGCAGGAACCCGCTCGCTCCAAACAGTACTAGTGCTGACATCTGTTGAGAAACATCGAAACATCCTTGTAACTAGTATTACGCGACCGTATACAGTGGCGCACTTTCGTGAAGACACCCGTCAATCTATCTCCTTCACTCACTTTCATTCGCCATAACAACTAGCGCCCTCGCGCCAATAAATCCAGCAACATTAGCAACCAATTGATTAGAGTAGAATTTACTGCGCTCAATTTAGTTTTGTTAAAAGAAAACGAGGTAACAAAAGCCAGATTATTTATAAATAAATTACTCCTAGTCGCACCGGCTCGGACGAAAAAATAAAATAGAATCGTTCAAGACTTACGCACTGCGAAAGTTTATTTTTCAAGTGTTGGTTTACATGTTGTTATGACAACATACCGCGCTGATTCAGCATAACGGGAATTAAAACAAAATCCGCGAAATCAAAAAATATATACTCACAGCGAATAGCACGTTGAAGGTCAACACGAGATATTTCCAGCAATTCGACGATAGAGCCATTGTATTTCGTGTTCACATGTCAGAGTTCTTGTTTGAAACTCGGGCCAAAACAAAGCGCGGCCGTTCCACCTCAGGGAACGTTCGTATGTCGCTCCGTCCGCGTAGCTCACGACTGATGCAACGATAGCGATGTACAGAATTAAACGCACATTTATCTACTCAAAAGTACATTTAACCTGTTCGGTATTTAAAAGAATCGTGTCCAAACTTTTTTCCTGAGAATGCGATTCGCGGAAAATGATTCGTTAATCCACGTTGAAGTATTGTTATCAGCTTATCGTGATGATAAACTGAAGCGTAGCTAAAATATTCTTGTGTCGTAATCTAACCTAGTTTTATAAACTGCACGCAAATAGTTTACTTTACGTATCATAACTATACAGTACAATGTTAGATAGAACAATGTGTTCCATTTCTGCTTGCGCATACTTTCTGTAAGGGGTCGGGGGTTCGGACAGCCCGTGCTGAAAATTACTAAGTTTTTGTATTAAATGCCATTCTCCTGATTCAATACCTACCTGCTTCAACTCGTATAGCAACAATATACTGCGGATGCTAAAAGTATTGTAGGTATAAATGATTGAGATTTGAAAAAATTGGCTCTACCTCTATACTCTTTTCCAGTTCCATTGATGTAGTTTGATTTGAATGTGCATTATGTACATTACTTATTAATGATTAATAAATAAACAATGATTAAGAGTAATATAAACAAAATTCCACACGTACTGAGATCGGAAACAGAAGGGAAGACGAGGTAGAGATATAGAGCTTGCAAAAAGGTATAAAAAAAATGTATGAAATTAAACAATTACACTATGTAATGAACGTAAACTAAACGCTTTAAAAGAAATTAAACACCTTTCTTGTAAGCAATACGTTAATTTAAAATTATATTCATGACCAGTCAAAAGCGTATTTCATGTATTAAACATTTCATGGTTGTCATCATATTTTGATAACGTTGAAGGGAATTGAGATAAACAAAAGGGTAAAGCTGCTATTCAGACATAGGAATATGATGGTTTATATTCAGAACCGATTAATGAATAAATAACATGTAATAGTAATTATAAATGGTCACAGAAACAAACATTCTTCACCAATAAATCAGATAAATCGTCTATATTGATAAAATGCATGTTTTTCTTTAAATCTTCCGCAATATCCGCACTGATGGGGCCCACTTGTTTGGCAGTGCGCAACATAGCTCTCGCTTTGTCCACTTTTTGTTCGCGCATTGCCAGGTCCGCTAGCACCGCCCATCCGTCGGCTAGCAGAGGCTCAGAATTAACCGCTGCAGCCGCCCAACGTACCGCTAGGTTCTCTTTACCCATCACGGCATATGCCCTAGCAATGGTGAGAGCCGAGTGAGCTGATGGAGCTATTTGATGAGCTCGCGCTGCCCTCTGCAGTGATGTCTCCGGGTTAGTCTTAATGCCGCCCATAGCGGCGCGTAGAAGCAACGCTGGACACGGTTCCGCGCCAGCCATGTCTGCTTCGATCAGAGCCTTATCGCACTCTCCATCCCAGCCACGAGATAACAATGTACCTATTGCTCGCATTTGCAACAAATTAGCGAATGGGCCAAATTTTTTTACACCTTTATCAACAGTATCGATTGCTTTATCGTATTTTCGCTTTAAAATGTAAGCAGCAGCTGTCAAATAGGAAATGTCAGAATTCACCTCCTCTGTGATTGGGTGACGCGAACCCCTATTCGCGCAACCCTCTTCAACACACCTCAGAAGCCTCTTACTGAACTTGTAACATCTCAAGCATAGGAAAAAAGCTGACGCTATTAATACCGGATTCCGGGAGTCTATGACGCCAGGAGTCCAAAATACTTCTTCTTGTCCGCTTGTATCTACCCAGTGCTGTAGGAATTTTCTCCAATCGGTAGCCAATTCATAAGACTTGCGCATTTTCTTTGCTGATACAAATGCTGCATGACTATTCCCGTTATAATGGTGAAAAGCATGTAGCGCGGCCCAGCCGATGGCACAAGTGGTCCCATCAGACGTATCACCTTTCACAGCAATGCGAAAAGCATTTGCGGCTTTATAACTAGCTTCTTTTTCTTTATCGAACTCTAGAGCGCCATAAGTCCAAAGTAAATATCGATTGCTTATTTGATTGGATAAAGCCTCTAATAGATAACGACGGGCCGCGAACTGATCACTCTCTTCGAGGCAATGCAACACCATAGACAGTAGAACACCCGGGTGGCCCGGCAATGCTAGCATATTATTTTTCAGATGTTCCTTTGCAATCCTGGTATCCCCTGCTTGACGATGCCTAGATACAGTGACACGTTGTGATGGACGAGCGGGCGGAGGTTGTGGTGCAAACGACGCTGTAACGGCTCGTCTACTAGATGCGTGCTGACCCATCACTACATCTTGCCAATCTGTGTCCGAACATACACCAGGGGAAAATTGATTTAACATTGTCCTTACTCGCATCAATAACCGGTTAGCTGCCGTACGCTTGATACTTTGCGTCATCTGTAAAGAACCTTTGCAGGTTAAATTGCTCAGTTCCTTATGTACAGCCAATGCTCCACACTCCTTACGAATTTTTCGAACATCGATCGCGGGATCTTCCGGTATTGGGATCATACTTAATTCACCAACGGGTGCAACAGGACCTTCTGCCACAGGAATTCCGAGGGACTCAAATAAAACGGTCATTTTTGCTTTTGGAATCAGAGGATCGAATAAGTCAAATCTCACCACAATGTACGCTTGATGGCCATTTTCATCCGTAACAAAATCACTTTCACGTGCGCTAATTTTAGCGCTCGTTGGGGGAAGATCTAGAAGCGCGCCGGCGTTTTCAGGTAAATTAGCTTCATTATAGAATAAAAGTTTTGCACAAGAGCTTACACCAAACTGACCAGGTTCTAACAACACGCCTAAATCTATAAAGGCCATGTAACGGCAGCGTACGTCAATCTTTCCCGTTCTAGGCACACCGGCAATTTCAACCAAAAATGGTGTAGTCAATCTCTCCCGTAAAGTCGTAGAATCTACCAGGACTCTAGTAAACGTATTCCAATAAACTGAATTACACTGCTCTGTATCTGACGTTTCCAACTCTGGTTCAATAAATTTATCTTCGTTAGGCACATTAAATGCAGTTAAACATGCATGACCACCGTTATTAGCAGATGCCCACATAAGTTTTTTGGCTTTAGAAGTACTTAACGACATGCCAAAGTTTATTGGCATTGGATCGTGTAGTCCATTTAACCCAATAGCACTAAGATAGACTGTATCTTCTCTGACACTTGGTAAACAATGTGCCGATAACGTCGTCAATAATAACGGAATTTTATGACTTTGACAAACTCCAGGTGAATGTACGTGAACTACAATACTACATTCTGTAGATAGTCCCGAATTTAAAGCAATCAATGGTAGTTTAATAAATATCTCTTCCTCGCCAATTACTAATGGAAACAAATCAACATTGCATCCGGCTCGATTATCTACACTTAGCAAAGGATCGAGGTCCTTTGCACCTTTCCCTGCTGCAATCCGAAGTAAAAATATAAGAGGTTGACTTGCCACCACTGCTTCATAATAAGGCTCCTTTAAGTTAAGAGGTAAATTCTCAATAGTGTGGGAATATTCATTTTGCCATTTATGTTCGAGTATGACTTGACCGTTAAAAAAGATTAAAAAATTCCATTCACCAAATCCCGGATCGCCTTCTAAAAGTACAGATAGACTGACGGATCGCGGAGTAATAATGATATCGTCGTATTCCCCTAATACGCTGGACTTTTCTGTAATTGTAGTTTTTTGATCTTTCTTGATATATTTCGGTGGCATTTTAGACAGCAAAAAGGTCTTAAATTATTTTTAAAGCAAAGATTTGTTGCATAAAATTACTTGGAGCACCTATATTTGTTCGTTTGTTTTTTCTATTAAATGTCTGGTGTAAGTATTATTGCAAGTTGCAATTTCAGGCCTATCTATTACAATAGGTCCAGGTTATTGTTAGTAGCGCAGTGTTTTATGTTCGAGCAAACTTAAAAATACACCAGAAAAATCACAATTTTCTACTGCGGTGCTGTTCAAAGCATACGAACACTTTGTGACGTTGTCAATCGAAGTCAGAAATGACAATTGTCACTTATTTTATTATTTTTATTTTAGGACAGTTGACGTCTGGCCAACATCTATTTTGTTTTGTTACTTTAATATAAGTTCAAAAAATGATATAAAATGTATACGTTACTTCATGGCTTTTATAAGTATTTGGTACAGAAAGACGAATACTGTGTTTTAATTTTAGGGCTTGACAATGCAGGCAAAACGGTGACATTAAATGGAATTCTGTGACTTGTAAACTTTCTAACGTTTATTCTTACTTAAAATAACTTATATTTTTCAGACGTATTTGGAGGCCACTAAAACGAAATATACCAAAAAGTACAAGGCCATGAACCCCAATAGAATAACCACGACGGTAGGATTAAACATAGGCAAAATTGATGTAGATGGAGTTCGGTTGAACTTTTGGGACCTTGGAGGCCAACAAGAGCTGCAGTCACTTTGGGATAAAGTATATATATGCTATTAAACATCTTTGATTTCATCATGTTGCCTTCTGCATATTGTATCAGAAGTTTTATGAAATTAATGCAACATAACCATCTTTTCCTACTAATAATTAGTACTAGTAGTAGTAATACTAATAATTAGCTTAATTATTAAGCTAGATTATACAATTCTGATTGTTAGATGGACATACATTGTGATCTAAGATACACATTCCAACTTAATCCTCAGGTGTATATTTGTATGACTATCAAATAACATATCAATCACTTTGTACGCATCTAACATCAGAACATTGAGTATGAAAAAGATACACCTATGACTACTCTAAACGAGTTCTACTTTAAAAGAGTACTTTTGTGCTGTTTGAAGAACCACCCTATGTTATAAAGCTTAATATTCTATAATATATGATGATGATATATGTTCCATGCTGTGTATAGAATAATGTACATAAATATGAATTTAATCAGTCTGGGTACAATAGCGCTGGCTAACCCTTGTATGGAATAACCTGTTATTGCTCTACTAGACACTGATCTAGTTTGTGAGATGCTTGTACACATACTACCACACCAAGTGTATATTTGTAGAATTTTCATTATTTTTAGTATCTTTCATTATCTTTAGTAACATTTCTAAGCCATGTATGCATGAAGAGAGTGATAAATGTAGATGAAGCACCCCAGGTTTGTAAGGACAGCGATATTTGGCACTCAGCGCTCTCTGCCTGCCTCGTTAAAGACCCGGTGTGATTGTATAATAATAATAATCTCTAAGGTATGCAGATATCCTCATGATGTTTTTCTCCCCTGCTATAGTGAGTCATATTTAAATTGCACACTATAAAATGTGCACAATTTTCTAAAGTCAGAGATTCTTGCCAGGATTTGAATTTGAAACCCCAAAATGAAAGACTGTAATTCAAAGCACTACATTATCACTACTTAATAATTATTATTAATGTATTTATTATCAATATGTAATATGTAAAAATCGGCAATGCCCTAAGTGTGCTTAGTTGCCTAGGATCTACAGTTTATTAAATTAGTAGTAACATTTCCACCGATTTTTGTTTCAGTACTATGCTGAGTGTCATGCAGTCATTTATATAGTTGATTCTTCTGACAGAGAACGTGTCTCTGAGTCAAAAGAAACCTTTGGTATGTGACAGTTTTTTTAAATGAATAACTGATATGTTTATAACCGGTCAGTGTAAGTTATGAGAATAAGCAACTGTTTGAGGCCTGAAACCATATTCCATTTATGATTGTTTATTGCAGACTGTATACATTGCACTTCAGAGCACTAGATTATGAAAATAATATTATGGCACACACAACAAAGAATCAATACATTGCAAAATCATTTCAAGATAGCTGAGTAATATTAGAAAATGAAATAAAACTACATTATCTTTTATCAGCTGTATTATAGAAATCACTTATTTTAACATGAATTGAAACTTGATAATGTTGAGTCATTTACCAATTTATTTAAACAACACACTATGCTATGTAGTAATCATTATCCAAACATAAACAAGTGATAGCCTTTTTTTGTTTTTTTTTTTTAATTACAAATGGTTCCTTAAAACTAGGATTCTCTGTTTTGTGAGAAGACACTGGCGAGAATTCCACATATGGCTATCTGATTCCAAATTTGGCAATTGAATGCATGTTGAAAGTTGAAATAAACTTTTTTAAATACGCCTTTTCTCCAGAAAAAAATCTTTTATTGCACGAGACTGACAAGAGACAAATATGTAAAAACAAAACTGATGGATATTTAAAAATTTTCAGATCGCATGATAGCTTCCGAACACCTATCCGGAGTCCCGCTTTTGGTGCTAGCAAATAAACAAGACATTCCAGACTGTATGGGCGTGCACACAGTCAAACCGATATTCAACCAAAATGCACACCTCATTGGAGCGAGAGATATTATGCTAATGGCCACATCGGCATTGACTGGGTAATTAAATTCGGCATTGTTATACAATCGCGTATGTATCCTCGCATGAATAATACAATAAATTATATTTGTGTTTGTCTATCGTATTGTAGTGACGGCGTGGACGAAGGCATCAGGTGGCTCGTGGACTGCATCAAACGGAACAGTTTGGACAGGCCCGCGCGCAATCACGACGATAACTTATGAATCGCTAGCGACATCTGCATCGCACGCACCGTTCGCACCTACCTAATATGAATAATAATTAGTTTTCCTATTAAGATAATGATGTTGTGACTCGGCGCATTGTTTTGTACATACAGTATTGACGTTTGAAAATAAAACATCAACTGAACAGTGTGTATATTGCTATCCCTTTCCAGTGATAAATGGTACTTTTGATAAGAGATACGTAATTACTGGATATTTGAGGAGTACCTGCACCTGATAAAACATCACTGATAACAGTTCAGTTTGCACGTTCGTGAATTACTGTGGCATTCTAGTGAAATGTTGTAGTGTTTACGTTTCTGTTAATATTGGGAGTTGTATCGTAACACAAAATGGCATATCCCATGTATGAAGTTGATTGGAGTGTGCTACCACCAGAACAGAACAGAAGGTAGGTCAATATAGGTTTTTATGTTTAGTAGATATGTACCAGATTATAGGTAAATAAAACATAAATAATGATAACGTTGTTAAAATTACTTTGCATTGTATTGTATTGACTATTTGGTTTAGATTATGAAAGATTCTGAAAGTTCTGAAGACTTTGTTTCTGAAAAGTTAAAGTATCCACGTAGCGTCCATTCAAATACGTACAAATATGCAAAGACGAGTTGTCTTATCAACTAGTTTAGTCAAATTAAACGCTTTTTAATGAAAGATCTGTTATTGAAACGAAATATAAGTAAATCACATTTATAAATGCTTAAAAGTATCTAAGAATTAGTTAAAAGTAAATATAGTATTATGAACAGTTACATTAAAATAAAAGGACTAGAAATGTTGTAACGTTGTGTGAGTGCGAGAGCGAGTAAGTTGCGAGTCATGTCATGTCGAACGGCCATGTTGAATTTCTTGCAACGCAGGAAATGTCAGCTGGCGGCTGTCGTAATATTTCTTTGTAAAACTTGTATTAAAAGTATTATAGAGTAATTTCTCTGTGATAAATAAGAATACCGGACACATATATTGTGGTTGGAAATTAATTTGAAGTGAAAATATGATATTACTTGATCAAAGGTGGCATGCGATTTCTCTTGCATTTTTATGGTTTGTGACGAGATAAAATGGTTATAAGCCTCAATTAGTTATTATAGAGTATTGTTGTGTGTTTTAAGTTATTACAAAAGTGTTTTGAAGTGATATTTATAAAGACAAGTGTTGGGTTCTGGTCCGGTCTATTTTCCCCGTACCATACAGCTGCCGACTTCCAGAGTGATACTTTAGACTAGCGATCTGAAGGAAGATCTGATTTTAATTATAATTACATAGAAATATAATTGGACAAAATGAACGGCTCCGAATCCGGGTAATTTTTTATTTGAATTGTTATCGTTTAACATTTATTGCCCATGTCTCGTAATTAGTAATGTAGTCTTTTCGTTGCATGATAACATAACTTAGTTTTTCTAATTGCTCGCTAACAATTTCTAATCGCACTAATTTGCTGAAGTCTTCATTGTGAAATTATCAGTTTCATAGAAGGGTTCAAAATTTAATTAAATACGAAATAGCACTGCAATTGAATATACCTAGGTAATTGTTTTTTTTTACTCATTGATATAACTTTACACGAGTGTACAGATATGTACGACTTTTTTTTATTTGTTGCAAAACCTATTCTAATACTTGTAGTCGCGATTGATAAAGTTATTCCATTTATGAATAGAGAAAAATCAATTTCAATTGACTATCAATCATTCTCACTCAATTACAGTTAATAATCAGAGATCATGATAGGTCATGAAAACTATTTTCTATGTAACTACTTATTTCGTATAGTGAAATAATACATTCAATTGAAATAGGAAAAAATGTATATAAATTTTAAGTTTTATGGAAAAAATCAACAATTTTTTATATACTTGATGTTTCATCAACATCAATATTACTTGCCATGGATCATCTCCGGAAGATATTTCTACTTTGGTCTATCTTTTTTTATGTGTAAAAATCAAACATCACTAACTAACTATCTATTTCATACTACTTTTCTAGAGACTAATGTTAATCAGATATACATATAATAAGATATACATATAATTCATATATTAGATTATTGAATAAATTCACTTTGAAGTCCATAATCTAACTTGACATAACCTTAGTTGTACCTTACAAAGCACCCAAGTATATTCATAGATATATTTGTGTGTGAGTTAGGCCAATCTGTTAGGGCACTAAACCATTCCACTTAGGGCTATTTTGAAACTTAGTCGCTCATTAGACAATATCTATACATACATATAAATTAAATTACAGTGTCTGTCTGTCCTTTCAAAATTTGTTTTCTCGATTGTTTATAGTTATTTACACAAGACTAAAACACATTAGTGTGTAATTTGAAAATATTAGCTTTTAGCCACAAATATGATTCTTTATCAATTTTTTTATCGAATAGGGCTACAACCGAGAACCAGCAATAAGAGACTCATACATAAGTATAAAGTCAATGTGATGTAGGCATTGTGTTCAGTGCCATTGTGCTCACCGACAAAGCTTTGACATTCAATATTGTGTAAAGCAAAGGACATGTGTGCATTAAGCATGTCTGCCGTATGTGTACAAATTTATTGACACAACTTTACAATGTGTAAATTAATAACCTATACTAAATAAATTAAATACCTATCCATTTGACTATTCTAATTATGTCCATCTTAAATGCACTTGTTTCATTTTAAACGATACATAAAATTATTTCGAAATCAAAACTATTGAACTACAATATATAGCTAATATTATTTTCTCAACATATCTTACTTCACTAATGTCAGTTTACCTTTTGTGTTTTGAATTCAACATACTTGTTTCGGATTCACCACCTTTAGCCAGTGTGCTATAAGCCTATTGGCACTATGTATTAATGCATTCGCTATTTGACAAATATGCGGGTAAAAAATTGAATGGTCTTATTTAGTCTGCAGTAAGTATAATGCTTTTGTGATTGAAAATCAAATTTGGTGTGTGTACGAAACATATTGTTGCTACCCAGACACATTTGGCACAGAGCTTCTGTAAAAATATTATACTCTACTATTACTTAATGTGAACGAACTATATTTATATTTCTAGAAGTAATTTGGCATATAGCCAGACACCATAAACCATTTACACACAAGATCATTCACTGTGACATTTACAATTATTTGTCTCGTTGTCAATGCTGTATAAGTATTAATTGTAATAAATAAGTTTCCCTTTTGTTGCAGGTTTAACCCGGCATTCAACATTGCCACAATCAAACAAGTGGTAAATGAGGCTATAGAGCGAGGTGAGTACCACCATTAAATATATCCATAAATGTTATCCACAGGTAAACAATATGTCACAATGTTTGAACAGGCGTCATTGCTGATTTCGTTGGGTGACATTTGTGATGTTTTAGAAACGGCCGCTATATTTTGCAATTATCGAGCATGTTGGTTAAATTTTATTCAGAATGTAATCAGGTTATTTGGTCGCATTTCTTTGATCTTGTATTAATTATTATTGTACTTGACACCGAGACATAAATTCCCAATAGCTACAATACGGTTAAGGCACAATGTAAACTTGAATGCAGATTTGTTCTTAGGAGTTTTTATAGTTAGGGGTGACACCGATTGTGGCGGCACTGTCCCCACTTGGGTATGTGAAGAACTTTAATATTACCCAGTATATTATTTAAATATTTTTGGGTGTATCCGGTGTCAAATTGTTCTATTGGGACAATGCTTGTATGTATTGTAGATATTTAATGCTCTAATATTTAATCTATTTAATAACAACAATAACAATAGTAGTGTAGTATGAATATTTACCACAGCTGAATACAGAACTTAAAAAACTAATATAATATCTTTCTTGAAATATACACTCGCCTGTTTTATCTTGCCTAGTAGTTTCTCAACTAATAACATTCACCTATAAATTTATAAAATGCACTTTGTTTAGTTTTTCTTTTAAATAACATAAGGATTTTAGTGTTGAAACATAATATGAGAGATATATTTATTTTCTACAATGTTATTAACTGGCTTAAC
>DWGJ01003491.1:0-13262 GCA_018246895.1 Aspitha aspitha aspitha | reverse complement strand
GATCTGTTGACAGGGTAATGACACACTATGGCATGTTAGGCTGCGTCTGTACTATGAAAACAAGATGATTGTTTTTAATTCTAGCCAAAACTTAATCACATACAATGTGACAAGACCCTGTAGCAGTGAATTAATGAAATTTGAATGCGCACTACAGCTAGCGACAAGAAATCTTTAGTTATAATAATAATATCTGGGGACAATTCCACACATGGCTGTCTGATCCCAAATTAGGTAATTTAATGCCTGTGTTCATGCCACAGAACAAACAAATGTAGGTATTCGTCATACAAATGTTTGTCCTGGGTGGGAATCGAACCCATGACCTCAGGTTTTTCAGTCAGGGTCTGTAACCAATCGACGACGAGGCCAGTCAAAGTAATATTTATATCGGAGCTTACAGTCTTCGCTGCGACGAAAATGGGCAAAGATTCATTTAAATAATGGAAGTATTAGTATAAGTGAACACGTGAAATTTTTCAGCGAGATATCTTGGTGATTTCATAAAAACAAATATCCATGTACCCTCAGCCTTACGAAGAACAAATCATATCATCAATTGAATTCGTCATGCGAGATTCTACAACAGATTATGTCGATACCACTCTATCACAACGCACCGACAATTTGTCCGTCCAAATGTAATGTCAGAAACGTGCGGGTGATATTTAATCTGTGCTTGTTTAATTTTTACTGACATCGAAATTGTGAGAGGATTTTGTTAGTTATGAAAGTTAGTTATGAAAGATGTAAAGCCTAACATCTTAATGCTAAATAACTAAAACCCGAATCTAAACAGTTGTATAATAAATAATCTATTTTAGATAATGCAGTTTTAGTTGAGGACAATTATTATTACATTATAATCATTATTATTTTATTACAGATACAAAAGCGTGACTCTCATATTTCAAGTGTCTATATTCCGAAAAAACTCATATTCCTACAGTCCCTCTATCCCTATTTTACCCCCTTAGCACCCTCCCCTCCCTTTTCCTTTAAACTTAACTTTCAACCAGATAATCAATTTAGATAAAATGATAAAAAAAAACAAAAATAAAAAAAATAAATGTTCGAGTAAGATTGGCTAGATAAGGTTAACTCAGTTTTGTAAATCTTTTCATATATAAAAATCTCGTGCTACGATGTTCGTTTGTGCTAATCTCCGTAACCACTGAACCGCTTTCAATCAAATGTTGTCCATATCTATTGTTTGTATTTATGTATCTATTGTATTGTATATATCCAACTGAAAACATAGAAAAGAATTTTCTCGATTAATGATCTAATTTTTGTTATTGCAGTCAATGTTTTCTTTATATAACAACGCTTAGTCGGACAAACGTCGTGCCACGGGATTTTTACATATAAATATGTGATTGAGATTAAAACGTTATTTTAATTAAACCACGGCAACGCGTTGTCGGGTCTACTAGTAAATAAGTATAAAAACATAAAATCTTTATTTTCTATTAAAAAATTAAGGTAAATATGATAAAGGGCGAACCGAGGCTACGCCTTAACAACATTCAGATAATCCTGTCTAATCGACTTAAGAAAGCATAAGATGCTACAATTAAGATCAAATCGCTGATAATCATCTTAATGAACGCTAAGAAACGTGTCACGGTCGAATGTCGTTCCGATTACTTGTGAAACAGGACGAAACACGTCGGAAGTTGACTTGAAATTTCAAACATTTAAATAATTTAAATCCGTATAATCGTCTCGTCTATAGCTTCTTTGCTGTGGCGCTACAAAACCGGTTAGCTAGGGCATTGCACGGTTTTTTTAAATCTTATTCGAAAGTTAAATAACATTTAACAAGTTTCTGAGATTTTAGCAACAAACTTCTATCGTTCATATTCAACCGTTCCGTTTTAAAATATCCAATTCTATTGACTCACAGTATAAAAATATTTTATAATAATAATAATCACGTACGTATATTTATTTTAAACTTCAAATATTTGTAGCATAAAAATCTATATGTTGAATATAATCTCTATTTTTTTTGTATTGATATCAGTAAACAAAAAAAAAACAAAATTTTTCGTACAAATTAAAACATTAAAAACAATAGAGAACAACAAAAAACAAAAGCAAACCGGGAACCGCTATCTGTTGAAAAACAAAGATGGCCGAAGGGATCCCTGTGTACACATACCAAACGGAATAAAATTACTCTCCCCGAGAACAAAAAGTTTCTTCAAGAAATTGTATAAATAAATGTTTTATTTTCCTTCCATTACGTATGCTAACTTGGACCGGACAAAGGCAAAGGAATACCTCACAAAGCAGCAAAACGACTTAATCCGAATCAGTACCCTGACAAACAAAGTTACCTGACGGCAAATAAAAGAGGTGGCCTGATCTTTGTCTGTTGTTTTTATTTAATGCTTATAAGCTAAGGCGTATAGCTACGTAGTGTGCTATTCATTAACGAGCCGCCATCTTTTATTTATTTATTTACATTGACTTCATTTTTTCAAACATTACAGATTTGTATTGACAAGTTCTGTCAGCTATTTTTCTGTTGTACGGCGAAATAAAACAGACTTTGACACAAATGGGTCCAAATTTGAATCCGAAGCCAGGACACCATTAAGTAGAGTCATATTTAAGAACCTCATCTATTATGTATGCAATTATCTATGAAAGTAAAGCACAATTAACCCTTAGATTTTCGGTCGGATTTCGGTCAGCGTAAAGAATGATTTTGACCGCGTTAAGAAATGAAAGAAAGAATAAATGAATAGCGTTCACGCGCTCCCGTTCGTGGCTCAGACGTTTCGTAATTACGATACTGGTAGCGAAATAATAATTTGAATTATATCTCGATAGAATTTATCGCCGTTCTTAATAACAATGCCTTGCATAAACACGGTGAATTATGTCTCCCAAAAGACGGACTGTAATTAAAAGTCAGTTTCGGAGTTGTGACGCCGCCGGCTTAACAATTAATTTGTACAAAAACTCGAGTTGTTCTTTTTCTACATAAATACATCGTTATGAAATATACTGTTAACGGTTCTGACTTTCATATACCGTGATGTTAAGGTTTTTGTTATAACAAGTGAAAGTTGCCTTATTTATTATATTATAGGAATGTTTGTTTCCTTCGGCCCCTGCCGTAATGAAGAAGAAGAAACAAATTTCATCATCACTTAAATGTTTGTCCTGGGTGGGAATCGAACCCACGACCTCCGGTTATGCAATCAGAGTCAGAGTCTAACTACTCGACCACGAGGCCAGTTACGAATTATTACGAATTTAATCTCAGTTCTTATTTACTTGATTTATAAAAGGATACACATTGTTTAAATTTGTATGCCGTAAAAGGCAATTCAGTAACATCTTTAATTGTACCCATATGTATGCAAATAAACGTGTTTGTCTTATATCCGCTTCAATTCTCTGCCCACGACAATAGAGCTCGACAAGGAAAAAGCATACAACATATTACCTAACAATAAGTATGTAACGGAATTTGTACGGTGCGTAATATGACTGTTACTCGAACCATAATGCGAAGAATCAAGTAATGATAAATATAGTTCACACACGGTCGGTGCCGGCACCGGATTACGGGAGCCAACACAGGGAAAGAAACCGCGGAATAAAGGAAATATTTATTGTATTGTACGACTGCTTACATTTAGCTGTTAGTTCAAAATCGGGTAATACTTTACAATAGTCTATCCAACACGGGCGTACAACATGATTTGTAACATAGACTGTAAACGATTTTTAGGTGAATTTAAATTTTTTAAGTTTGAACGTGGTAGAACCACCGCCACACCTATTTCTGCCGTGAAGCAGTTGTTTTTACAACATTTTGTGTGTCGGTCTGAAGGGTGCGGATGCCGGTCCATGTATAGTATATACCAGAGAAGACAATCTTAAGCCTTAAGAGTGGCAACGCATCTGTGACCGACTTTTGATAGAATTAGGAGTCGGATGCAGATGTCCATGGGCGGCAGCGGCCATTTGTGACTGCTGCCTCCTCGTTTGCTCTCTGTAGTCATGCACTCTTAGCAGAGTGGTCGTGGCGTCAAGATGATAACGTGCCGTAATTATAAGAAGCTGCTGCTGCCCTTGCTATGCGTCTCTACCGGCTTCTGTCGGTTGCATCGCGACAGCATTGTACTCGTTTCGTACCTCGTTTGCTACTCTCTTTAAAAAAGCGTCTATAACGCTTCCCGCTCCCGCTTGCTCCTATCACCGTGTCCGCCGAAAATGATCACTTACAGACGTTCACAATATATTAACGCCCTAATGCGTGCCGTTTAACGAGAGCAGATATTTCGTTAATTATCCCCAGGATGGATCACCATTTTTATTCGTTAGCTTAATGAAATGTTGCGCGCCTTTCTCACGAATCATCCACGATATTAAAGCAATTCTCATAGCTTGTGTAACCGATACTTTGCTGTGATATTTTCTTTTTGTAGAATAGTATGGATAAAGAAACGTATTTAACAGTGGCTATTTCGCACTGAAATATGTTCTGAATATTTGAAAACATCGTTCAGAAAAGCAAAGGTTTGTTTCTGATGACGGATAATTATTATATTATACCCACCTCACCTCCGCTTCTAGCGACCAGAGCCTCCCTAGCGCTCTTACCATACTGACTTCTCCCAGTTCTACAGACCCAAAACCTAGAGCCATTTTATAAAAGAAACAAAACATCCGAATTTATGGGTAAAACTTTAATTATATCTGCTTACTCGTACAATACAGCTATTCACCAGGAATACACTAGAGTGTAACTAATATTGTTTCATAATAGATTACGTAATAGGAGTTAGCAACTTATTACGCGGATAATGTGCTTACCTCTCTATGTTGCGAGTATAAGCCTCTTTAGATTCGAATCTATGTTGTCAACAAAGGTACTTCAGAAACGATATTTGCACGACATAGTGAATTTTTATGAGATGGGGATCGTTCACGGAAACTTTCAGAAACAAAAGGTGATTCAATTATTTGCTTCGTTATCGTGAAACTCTTTGGAGACTTCCGAAATTACAATTACAAAAATACAATACAAAGTAATATTTGAAATGCCCATATAAGAGAGAACTTATAGATAGGTATGTAAAAGTGTAATACTCTTGAGTGATATCATTACGCTCCAAATCTCAACGATGAGAGCCTATTTATTGCAAATGTTAAGTATACAATTCATACCATTAAATTATGTAGGTATTCGTTTGGATAATCATTAACCGGTTAATCGTTAACTAATTAATCATTAGCTGGTTAATCATTAACCTATTACTTTAGGCAATACTTTCCCAGTTTGACTAAACAGGTCAGATACTGGTTGACCGGGAGTCAAGTCTCCAAGCCCGGCGTAAGTAAGAAGAGAGTGATGGGTGTAGAAGTACTTACGTCAGTTTTATCAGGATATAGTTAATATGTAGTACTCGGTGCTCTCTGCCTATCCCATTAAGGACCCGGCGTGAAGGCATAATAATATTTTTTTTCTACTTCTATCGTTCCACTGCTGATCCGTTCCATCGGTCTCTCCGGGTCTCAGCCATAGTTTACCACGCTGGCACGCTTACATTAAACTCTAAGGTGTGCAGGTTTCCTCACGTTTTCTTTCACCGTAATAGCAAGTGATATTTAAATTTTGAGCTATAAAACACACTTAACTTTGTGAAGTCAGTGAGTGGTGCGTGTTGGATTTGAATCCAGCGTTAAGCCGGAAACAGAAGGTCTTTGGTGATAAGTAATGACGATAGAAGGTAATGCCCTTAATGTGAAAAGTTCTACGGATTTCGATATAGGGTTAACATTCAGCACTTGTCCGAAATGGGAATAGTTGCAAGTTGAAATGTAGCGATAGAAAGTCTTCGAGCGCTAGGGTGACAATAAAAGTTGAAGACTCGTATCACGAGATCGGCAATTTTATTGTAACACGAAGCAGTATTATCCATAATCCAAAATCTATCCATCTGGGTACAAACAAACGGTTTTGTGTCGATTTTAAATTTAAGTTTATTATAGTTTAAAAATTTGGTAATAAATAATAAATAATTAAGTTGTAAATATAGTAAATTGATAAAATCACGTTTCAAATTCGTACGCCGTAAAAGGCAAAATATGGAGTGAACTAACAATTCTGTAACATCTTTAAATGTACCCATATTTGTGCAAATAAACGTCTTTGTCTTTGTCTTTGAAAACAATCGGTGGCAGTTCGACGTGCCTCAAGTCGTAGGGCTATACTATACTATACTTGTTCGACCCTTTTTATTGGTTCACTGCTGGACCAGGTCTCCTCTCATAGTGAAACGGATTTAGGCCGTAGTCTACTACGCTGGCCGAGTGCGGATTGGTAGATTTCACACACCTCAGAAAATATTATTATTATATACTTTGTAAAATAAGATATGCAGGTTTCCTCACGATGTTTTCCTTCAGCGTTGTAGCAAGTGATCTTTTAATTTTAGTTACAAAACGCACGTAACAAATCAGAGGTCGAACCCAGACCTCCTGAGCGGGAGGCTGAATTCCAAACCACTAAGCTATCACTGCTTTATACTATACTATAAACGCAGATAAAAAAATACGAAATGTTTGGTTAGAATATACGTTTACAGAGTATTTTTTAAGCTTATGCAAAATCTTCAAGGACACGTTTCTGAAAGGAACGCGTGTCGGAATCCTTCACGTGGCCAACAGGTGGATTTCATTCTGAAAGGCTCTTATTGCGCTTTGCAGTGAATCAAAAGAGATTTGCTCGCATTAGCTCTTACTACTCTACATGATTACCTTATTATTATCCCTTCATATTTTACGTATAACCTTTATGTAATATTGTCGTATATTAGAAGTAAGCTGTATAACGAACATCTAACTTAATTAAATGATACTTACATTTAAGCTGTCAGCTTTGTAGTTCTAAAGAAATAAATATGTAATGTTTCTTTTAAACTATTTGTATAATACTGGCTGCAGTCGCAGTTACCTTCGTGTATTCCGAACTCCGTAAGAATGTCATAATAAAAATGTTCAATATTCATTCTCAGGCTTTAAACTATCCTCCTACCAAATTTCATCACAATCAGCGAAGCATTTCACCTGTGAGAACGTAACAGATAGAGTTATTTTGCATGTATTATACATATGAATCTTCCTCTTGAATCGCTCAGTGTATTTATGAAAACCATATTAAAATCCGTTGCGTAGAGATTACTAGCACATTGCTGCCATCTGTGATTGACAGATTGTGCGGTGTTACCTACCTCACACTCCCAATACATTCAAGTCCTTTCTGCCGTTGTACGCTCTTCAACACACAATGTTGTAGGTATTAAAACAACGAATTATTTCCGCAAGTTTGAATAAAAGCGTTCCAACTTTATATTTAAAATACACAAGAATCTGTTGTATTCTTCTTTATTTACATATTCCATTTCACAAAACGAACAAAGGAAAAATACCTATTAACAGTTAAAAGTAATAAGGATTCAGAAGGTATCAAATGTGGTAATGAGGTGGCTTTAGAATAGTGACACCAGATGCTTATGGGTTTGTCGGACTTTTAGAGATAAAAAAATTAATTTATAAATAAACTAATAATGAATGGTTTTTTTCAAATGATCGTACATGATTTGGATAAAAAGTATTATGTCAAAAGTACGCACAACCATAGACAATGAAGAATACATATAGAATACATACAATACAGACATACAATACAATGAAGATACAGAAAATATTGACATTACGGTTATACCGACTAATTCGATATGGTCTAGTGACTCGTTTAAATGACTTCTGAGCAGGAGGTTGTGGATTCGATGCCTAGTGCACCGATATTTATGTTCCTTACATGTTTTATATTAGGATGTAAAATATTGTATATTTCAGCAGCTGTTTATAATTATATCCACATAATGTTAATATTTATTAATAGTGTGGTCACCACAGCCCAGATTGTGTCTAATGGCATCAGATACCCGCTGGAGGTGTCAATATTACATAATCTTTTCCACAATGCATTTCAACGCACTAATTAACTTGAATTACAGCTGAAATCGCAGTAGCAATCGCATATGAATTAGTAACGAAAAATTTACACTTAATTTCCTAAATGAAAATATTTAACAAAGATATTACACAAATTTGTTTATATCGAGATGGACTCTCGTAGCGTGGTCACACTAGTCGCTATGTTCGACAAATTTTCATTTCGACAGATCTTGTTTTAGAGAGAAAGAGTCCCATGTAATATCATTATATAAAACTTTTTCTTTATAACATTTCTTTTCAGTTCGTTTGCCAAATAATCACACTGTTCAATTTGATTTTGTTTAGAATAATGTAATGGCGTTGAACAAGGAGATATAACATTTTAATGGATGAAAAACTATAAGTATAAAAACATTTATGGGACATACACAATATCAAATAGGCTTTAAATGTTAAGTAAGGATATTAAAAATTCCATGATATGATCAGATGAATATAGATTACGATGCGGAAAACACGCTATTTTAGCAGCGTCCCCTTTGCACGGAAGACCTCATACCTATACTGTGTGAAGTAGAAATAAGAACTCAAGTCTGGTCTGAAGTATCGGACTGAAGTCATAGATAGATATTTTATTTTATTAAGAAAAAAGTACTGGAAGCTTTTCGTCGGTTTTTTTCTTTCGGTCTACCAAAGTCTAAAATACGCCCAAAGACGTTGAACGATATATGTAAAAACATATTATGATCATCAGATGTATTGTATATCTCATAGTTGATAAAACAGTTTCAGTTTGAACTTTGCAAAAAAATGAAAAAAAAAAATGTTTATCTCTCAGTTTTTTTTTTCTTTGCGAAGAATTTACAAAAATCGATCTTAATACGTAGCGAAATTTTCCAAAAGTTTGAAATACACGTCACAGCAATAACAAAGTTATAAAAATCCAATGATTGCTACATTGTATTGTATGTGGGCATGTATCGATCCCTAACCCTTCGAAATATTTTGCGGTGGCGGGAAATATCATTGTTATTCGAGATATTCACACGTGGGGTTTTTGGCTCCCTAACCCCCGCAAACGTGATGCGTGTACCAAATAATAATTATTTACTCCCAACTGTAGGTACCTCACGGGTACATGTGTATCAAATTATCGCGTGTATTTGTTACCTATGATTTTAAGATATTTGTTCCTTTATAAGTTTGTATCCGGCTCAAAGGACCAATATGAATTAATTCTGTGCACATTAAAGTAATATTTTTCAATTCTCCTGTTTGGCCTATATTAAGTTGGTCGCACAATATTAAGAAGTAATTTTCAGTATCTAAACAGTAATAGAGCTCAACTCAGACTTAAAATTCTTGCGAACGAAGAGTTTCGATTGCTTTAGTTTTTGCTTTTGAGATAAGTTGGCTTACTTTTAATCTTTTTTTACTCCATTTTTGTACACGGGTGTCCTCTTATAGTAACAAAGTTTTAGGCCTTTGTCTACCACGCCGACCAAGTCCAGATTGGGAGACCACACAAGTCAGAAATATTATAATTTCTTTAACATACTCTTTCTGTGCAGGTTTCCTCACGATGTTTTTCTTCGCCGTTATAGTAAGTGATATTTAAGTTATACAACGCGGGGACAAGTCAGAAGTGTTTCAGTATTTGAACCCAAACTCTCCGAACTGGGCTGAATATCAAACCACTACGATAATATTTTAATACAAATATGAAATAAATAACAACTTTTCCATAGTATTTGTATTATAGAATATAGTAAATTCAAAATTGTCCCCAGCATCGCGATTCTTGTATGGAAATATTCAAACAAGTTATAAATGGAGAGACAGTCATAAACCGTGTCCATACAGATGTCATAAATGTGGACACTTAAATGTGAGGCGCCTTCAGGACAACTCAATAATACACTCTGTACATGAATATAAAACCGTATTAAGTATAAATGTATGAATATTCACAAGTTATACATTTTGACCTCCTATCATTTCCATATTTTGTGTTTTAGGGTACCTAATACTAATATAGTTACATTATGAGCTGTCGTAATACAAGTAATCTATTTAAATCAGTGTATTATCTGATTTTGATTTCGACTTAGTAAAGATTTTCTTTAGCAGTTGATGACCATTACTGTCCAAATCTGCAACGCGCCTCGTTTAGGACTATAGGTATAGGACTGTTAATATTAATGAATTCAGTAATTTATAATAAAAATAACATTAGTTGATTAGTATTCATTATTAACGGGACAAAACTAGCAGTAACATTAGTTAGTATTTGTCAGTATCAGTACCGGTGTGATTAGTATTACTCAGTATACGAGTATCCACATCTTGCAACCGAAACATCGATTATTTTAGTAACAACTGCTTTACGTATACAGTAGTAATACCATCCCAATGTAAACAGTGTTGAATCAATCACCAAAAGCCAGGTAACTAACTGTCCTTAACTGTATAAAATTTACCAAAATATATCATACTCAGTTTTGGGTGTGATATCCAAAATTTTGTACCTACTTAATCTTTATAACCAACAAGATTACATGGCTTTTCAAAATAAATTACATTACGTTACAGTGAGTAAGTTTCTTAAATATATTTGATTTGTAAAACTTAATGTATTTTCACAGCAAGAGCGCTGTATAATACACATCAATATGAAAGTAACTTAATAACTTCAACGCGACACAGCATCGAAATCGAACACCTACGATATAAAAAAACCTTATCAAAATACTATTCGAAAGCCGATCTCCGCAGAAGCCTTTCATTTCGTGCCGCTGCTTATTTTATTTTTTACTGATTTTTGACCCACAGGCAACCAACAATTGGGCTTCCTAGTATGGATTACACTTTACGCATTTTTACCTACATAACGTGGTAGTAAAGTTATGTAGTATTTGATATGATAATAATATTTCCATCATGTCATATCGTTTGAAACAGAATAATTATTTGCGTGTAAAATTTTAATCAATAAATTTGTTACTCAATTAATTAGTTCTAAATTAATTGATTCTATTAAACCAATTTTAAAAACTTCTATTGTACATAATATAAATACTTCCATATCAATTGTCTACCTTTTTGCTTTCCACTAAATATGTATGTGAGAGTATATTATTGTTACATTTAGTTGCACACATTTCTTTATGGACACGCACACACTTTTACGAACACGCGTTAAAACGCGAACACACAGATGCAGAAACACACACACATGGAATGGAATGGGAAGGGCTGTGCTCTTTTTTATACATTTTCACAATGAGTTTTCTACGTAGAGTTAAATACAAATCCTTTCTATATTAATGCAGCACTCACGAAACGGAAGCTCGCGCCCAACTCGGGTCCCGCACCCAACAATCAACGAGAGACGCCCAGCCGACCTTCCTAGTTGCTATTAAAAATAATAGGGAATTACTTACACTCGTACTACTCACGATACGCGTTTCAATTGTGGAGGTTTACTGGTTTTACAATAGTTAATCGGAAACGCGTTTTGTTGCGACTGTACCTGGTGGAGATTTTAATACGAACTCAAAAGAATCCAATAAGAAATGAGTGCTTGAATGTACATACATACATATATGCCTTCACGCTAGGTCCCTAACGGAGTAGGCAGAAAGCAGTGAATGCCAAATACGAGTATCTCTGTCCTTACCAACCTGCATATACAACAAATTTGAAAATAAAACTTGGTTCATATGAACTCATCTAGCGTATTAAATTATTAAAAGTACGTAATAATTAAATAATTGAGTAATAATATAATTAAATAATTAAACAAAAAATGCACCTAGCATAAGCCCATGTTGTTAAGAGAAAATTCGAGAATATATTTTTTAATATTAAAATATTTCCTTGGTCCCTACAATATCCTGTCTGTCGGAAGTTTATAATCGCCCTCGGGGGTACCGAAGTTTTTAAATCATGTTCTCTGAGTATGCCGTCTCTATTAAAGTCTTCTAAATTTGGAAAATGCCATCAAAAATGAATCTTCACCAATTAAGACGCGATATAAATTATACCAACATTTAGGCTGCTATTAGACTGTATTCTGTTACATACTCAGAGGCAATAAATTTAAGAAATGAGCAGAGATACTGTGAATTGAAAACATAATGACGAAACTTGTGCATTTCATAGTTCTCCATAATATTCTTTCAGATATGTACAGTCTGCCATTCCGCACTTGACCTTTCCCGTTATAAAAGACGACCAGTATATAAAAATGAATCACAGAAATATTTGTACGAGCATAACTTGCAAACGACTGCACCAAATTGGATAAATCTTTCTTTTATGTGCGTTATTGTTAGGAGAAGGTTTGTATGAAAAAATACTTTAAAAAACAATAGCAAATACTTAAAAATGAAATGTGGTAGAACAAAGTCAGTTAGTGAAACAATGAATAGAATTCAGAGGAAAAAGTGTAATATGCAAGGACCTGTGAAAATAATCTAATTGTACAGAAATGTGCTTTGCCTATAAACAAAAAACAAGTGAAACTTTAAGATCCCGGCACCAGGAGAGTTCCTCAAAGGCCCGGAATGTAAAGTGTGCTTGGAAAGATAACTTCAATTAAGCTTCAAAGCTTTGTGCGATAATTCCAATTTTGTTTCGCTTCTAATTAACTTCGTCCAAAGTTCCATTTTGTTGTGCACTTTATTTGTTCAGAGTGTTAATACGTTTTGTTTTACGTCATGAGGTCACTCGAATTGTTAACCTTTATTAAAAAAAAAATGCTATACTTCATTTTTGACTCCTTTTTTATTGTTAAGCTAAATCTTAATTTACATTGAAGAAAGGAAATTGAGAAGTTTGGCACTCGCCGCTTTCTGCCTGCCATGTAACTAGCATTAGGTTTTTGTCAGTGGAAATTCCATCAAAATCGGTCCAACCGTTTCTGAGATTAGCCAAAACAAACAGACAAACAGAAAGACAGACAAGTAGATAAAAATATTGAGGATTGAATTTTTTTCGTAACAACGATATTACTTTCATATGCAATGCTAAAAAGTTGTTATTTTGATGTCACAAATAGACGCTTCAATATTATTATGTAAGTAAAAATCAATTTCCGCATCTCAGTAATGCTACTGTCGCGACATTGATTAAACTGTTTATTGAGGCGTCTAACTACGATCTTATTAAGCGTCGCATGCTTCCGAACGTTGGTGGGAAATTCCAAGAATTTCCTGGAATTTGTTATAGGAGAAATTGGCTTGAACTGACAGGAACAATTTCGGCGG
>DWGJ01003490.1:0-13267 GCA_018246895.1 Aspitha aspitha aspitha | reverse complement strand
TATCTCCCGGTGCATCCGAGTGACATAATGGCTACTTCAATTTTGCTTTCTAAGCCCACGATAATTGTGTGTGTAAATGAGTTTTATATCGAATGTGTATTAATTTATTTACTTATTTATAATAATTATGAATTTCGTTAACTGTTAAATTGTATTTTAACGTCTAATTACCGTAATTAAAACCCTGTATCCAGTGTTTAAATTTTATATGTCCACCGATATTAATCAAGTAACATTTGCATAGGGTGTAGGATTGCACGTGTTAGGTAAAGAACATGAAATTGAATAATTTTAATACGTTTTTTACAGATACAGTATCTGCAACCAATGCATAAGCAAACGAAGTGATCGAAAAATATAGGAAAGATTAATAAATGTCCAATTTTTATCAGATTTATTATAACTAGGTATTTGACTAGTTTCACAGAATTCAGATAACTAATTTAAGGTAAATGATTATATACGAGACACGAAATAAAAAATTTGAAAGCATAATATTTTTTTATTAAGTATAAAATATTTTCGGAAAAGTCCCTTTTTCAGACAAATTTTTGTCATTGGTGTAATGTTATCGAAAATGCGAGCACAAACTTAGGTAATTTAAATTATAATACACACAAAAGTGACACATTCGTATCGAAGACCTAATAAATAGGTACTTAATATTCCGTAGGGATCAAAATACCATTTTGTCCTGAAATATCTCGTTCTGTCACGAGTGTGTATGACGTTGCTTGGTGCCTTAGAGCGTGGTTTTCTACAACTTTTTGACCACTTGAAGTACTGCATTCATAACGTAGGATGTGGCCGCCGTTTCCGATAACGATCGTACTAGATACTTACGTCGTACCTCCGCGCCGGTGCGTGTAACCGTTGATCTATTTAAAATTGACGCATAAAGATAAATACATATAGCTGTGGAAATTAATACGCACTGTGAAGAATAGGTTTCGGAACATCGTTGTAAGCTAGCCTTGAGAGCGATTCAGTTTAAGTAAGCACGATGAATTGTAATGTACCTACAATAAGTACGCGGTACCTATAATTTTATGTGAATATTGAAAGAACAAAGCTTTTCTTATATTACTTTTGATGAGATATATGTATGTACGTACATCACAAGAATGGATGTCGGCCTCGCGGCTTGAGACTGGTGTGAAAAATTATAAATAAAAGCTACGAACAATTCAATTCGACTGTTAACTTCATTCGCTATTATTGTTTCGGCCTTATTAGAAACAATTCAAGTGAGATACAAACAAACTCAGGTCTTGACAGATCAAGGACTAACCTGTCGGTTGCTTAGTATGTCCTTGTTTATCTTTCTGCCTATAATTAAATAGAAGTAATGCTGTAATTTGCTTAATACTCAGATATGGTAGGCTTAAAAACATAAGATAAAATAAAAATTTTTTCTTTAACTCTGAGTACACACAAAAAAGTTAATAACAATACAAAGTCAAGCGGTTTATTGCCACGCGAATGTGGCTAAATCAAATCCGCGTAAGTGTCGTAGCGATTAAATTAATTACTTTAATAGATAATCTACATTAACAATATATAGAACCCATCAATTTTTACTCTCTGCGTAAAAATGAGTCCAATTGCCCTTAAAATAAGAAAATTATAAAGTTTTAACCTTCTCCTGTAAAATTTGATCGATGGTAGATACACGCTTTTTACCAATTTTTTTTTTTTTTTTTTATTATTTTTTTTACTTTTTTACGCGGGTTTGCACTATCCCCGACGCTAAGTTAATTGAAAGCACCAACCTAAAAGAAAACCAACCTAGTTGAGATGATAATGCCACGAGTGTGTTGAAATTCAAATTTAGCACTCGTAATTGCTGGAATGCTAATCTAAATTGGTTTGATTGTTTATGTTGTAACCTTTAATAATAATGTAAATTAGACATGGGTAGCTCGCGAGCTAAAGACAAGAAAGATATATATCGGTACCAGAGTTAGAGAGAAAGGGATGGACATATAGTAATTCGCACGTAAAATAGAGAGACGGATAGTTATTGCATGTTTGTATTAAAAATGTAAACTACGGATTTTCGGAACGGCAACACGCGTGGGCGTTTAGCTTTTTTGTGTTTTATGTCAAAGACATAAAATGCTTAATAGGAAACAAAAGTAACCAAAGAAGCTCACTAATTCGCGAACGATATAATTTCAACAACGATTCGAATAATTAATAATATTAATGTTTATAGTATTAAGATGTTGTAATTTAATTTTTTAATTTTCACGCCAATCTATGGCAAATGTGAGAACAACACAAAAAATATACATCAACTGACCACATTTATCTAAATAAAATATTTCATTTCATTTCAACGATGATTTGTTTATTTACATGCAATTCTCAGTTTCATTACTTTTGTTCTAATGAAGATTCCATTATTACAATTTCACACGTTTCATTCTGCCATACTGAGTTCTAAGTCTGAGTCTGAGCTAAAAGAGCCGAAGATATAAAGGATATATTTTTAGTCTTAGCTGCCTTATTCTCTTTCTGAGGCGTACTGAGCAAATGAGTTAAAGATATAAAAGAGTGATATATATCCCAAGATCGAAAACATACATATATATAACTCTTTTCTTGTACATACATTTTGCCCATCTCAAATGTAAACTAAACAAGAAAACAAAGTTATGTAGTCTATTAACCACTTTATTCCAGGATATTAAAATATTGTAACAATTTGGAGGACAAAATTATAAAACACTTCAACAATCGCAATAAAAATAAACAACACAACATAACAAATTATTAACACTATTTCGTACAGTGAAATTATAACAATTTTATAACATGTACTGTATTATAAATATTGTACCAGTACTGCAGTGTAAAAATAATATAGGTATACCTAGTAATTAAATATATTTTCGAGAAACATTTTTAAAATTCAACTAATATAAAGAAAAATCATGTGGCCGTATCTACGTGATTCAATTATGTTCATGATTTTCATGTTCAAGTATTGATAATGGTAAATTCGCGATGATAATCTGTGATTCTGCTTTGTATTTACCTATACAAGTAATTGGGAACCTCGCTTTATCGTGATCAGCGTACTCGCAGATTAATATCGTGAAGGAAATGTAGGCCGCAGTATGTATCCTCATAACATTTTTAATTCATAATCAATGAAAATTTAATTGGTACATTATTTTTGACATACCGGAGAGTACAAGTGGATATTCTACTAACTACTCTTAAGCTTTTCTCTAAAATATTATAATCCTGTTGCTTAAACGAAATTAATAATTTCATCACTCAAGTTAACTATATGTTAACTCTACATAATTTACTGTAACTTAGTTTTCCAAATCTGTTCTATTTTATAGCGCTGCCGATACTTAAAACATAGTACTTTTAATAAAATCATTTCATTATCTTGTTTAGATATTTTAAATCGGAACAGGGATACTTTAATAGGGAATATAAACCGAATTTAAAAAAGAGTATTGCGGAAACGTTTGTGCACTAGGCGCTATGATTACGAGTACTTATTACCTATTCATAGGTATTCAATAATAAGTCCTTGATTTATGTTCAGATTTAATATTTGTTTGCATTTTGACGATTAATCGTGAGTAGGTCTTATTGTATAAATAAAACGCTCATTTTATTGCATAGGGTTGTTTAGTATAACCAGTAAAAAATGTGGTATTCTTTCTGTAAAATATATAGTACATAATAAAATTTGATTAAGCCTATCTACTGAAGCCTTACTGAAGGACTGACCATATCCCTTGTAGGATAACGGTTTTATTATTTTTGTTATAAAATACAAAACATTAAAAACTAACTACAAATAGAAAATTAACAAATCTAATTGTACGTGTTTAAAAGAATATATTTTATGGTTAAGAAATAGGATTTGATGTTTTAATTTACAGGTGTTCAAAAAGTGTTTTTTAATCACTGAAATTGAATTTCGAAATAAGTCATAAAGTGCCTATTCTTTATTTACTTTCTATAAAGTTACCTATGTATAAATCATTGTGTGCTATTCGTTTTGTGTACAAGTTTTAGAAATATAAAAGACACTAAGCGATAAAAGGCTAAGTGTTCTCTGTTACTTGTCATATTGCATTATGAACACATCAAATTTCAGAGATCAATTTAAGTAAAATTAGAAATGCAAAGGCAGATGCTTTCTATAACATAACAGGTCCGTTCTGCTATGTTAGAAAGACGTCGGTTTTTTCTCTGTTAGCATTTCATAAATCTCGCCAGTTTTGCTTTGCAGCAACTCTGGAGCCTAGTGCGCACCCCTGAATCAAGGAATGATTACGATTTTTTGTGGGCTTTTGACGTATGTTTTTATTAAGTGACTGTATGGAGCTTTACTTCTATTAAAATATAAAATATAACATTTTTATAAGTATTCGAATACACATTATTCAAAGCTTTTAATGGCAGTACCTACAGTTAAAGCTCATGTATTTTTCGATCTTCGGAGCCATAGCGAACGGACTGTGGAAGGTAATTTCGAACCTTTGGCTTTACATACTTATATAATAATTGATTGTTTTACATGCCTCGAAGTTATATTAAAAAAACTATTACCAAATATGAGTTGGAAGATCTTGGTTCTTTGTCCCATATTGTTAAATTGACTGTGGTGTCCCAAAACATCTAAGCGTAACATTAAGAATAAAATATTATAAATAAATAAAATAGGTACTGTATATACCTAAATATAATGTCAGCTAGAAAAGAAAGAAAGTAAGAAACGACTAAAAGAAACAAAAGAAGGTAAGAAAATAAAGGACTTGACTGATATAAAACAGACTAAAATGTAACGATGAACTTGAAACTACATATAAAAGCCAGATATGTATGGAAAAAATTGAAAAATAATAAATATTTTTTTTATGATTTTCACAAAGAGAACAAAAAAGGAAATACGGGAATGATTGCTGTTATTTTATTTTTTGTTGCAGCAAATATAAAGGTGAAGATCAAACTCTGTGCGTCACATGTCACAATTAGGGCTTATGCCCTGCTCATGAACAATCAACATCAGCATCAGCGTGCGGAACAAATCCGGAACTTCGGTGTTCGTGAAGGCTCATTATAGGTGATTAATATTACTTCGCAATTATTTCCACCACTATTCGGATTTACACGTCGTTTTTAGTGTAAGCCGACCTTGTAATACTATGTATTATCAATCGAGAAAATTGCAAACTTTAACAAAAAGTGACTACTTTGTTACCAAAATGGACCATGTCAAGATTCCGGTATTGCTCCTTTGTATTTTCGTTAGTTTATATGTAAGTTGAATGTATTTTTGAAAACAATGAAATAAACGCAATATTTATTTTAAGAAAATTTCTCCTTTTGTAATAGTTTCAATTTTTATACCCCTGTGCGTAATACCTACATAGTTCACTTATACTGCAAAATATAACAATACTTTACCTTAAATAGTGGCTATCTACGTTAATAATCTGCCTATCTAGGTTAAAGTATAGGTAATTCAATACCATGTTTGTAACTTATGCGACATTTAATCAACTAATGCAAATAATAATTCCGTTTTTCATATACGGAGGAAATTATGAGTTATCTGTTTTTCATAATACGTGTACTTGTGGTGTTATTTTACAAATGTAATGAACGACGCGTGGCCTAATACGATTTTTTTCGCTATATTGTAAATACAAAAAATCTTATTGTTTAAAGCAGGCACACAAAATTTAATTTAATTCTATAAGTAGCAAGTAAATGGAGATCGTTTTATTTAAGGCATTCTATTTACGAGTATATATATATATATATATTCTATATACGAGTACATTTCGTGATTGTAGATCTTAAAATAGGTAGGTTTCTTTCAAAAAATGGACTTCAAATTTTAGGTTTACTCAAAAATGAGCTCAAGTTAACTTTTAGTAGGTTCGATCTTTTAGGAAAAATCTACACAAATCCATTTAAATATAGTGGTGTCTAATGAAGGAAAGTTGGAAAATTGTCTGGAAGAAATCAATTGCTCGAATGCTACTGTTGCTTACTTGTACTGCTTTTACTGACAAATAAAATAATTTTTATACTTTTTGTTACGGATTGTTTATTGAAATAGTGAAAAGACTGCGTGGGCATTGGATATGAACATCTGGATGTGGCATTATGTTCTATTTATACGATGTAAAGTCCCCACGCTTGTGATTGTAGTGTCTCGCATAACTTTACCCTGCTTCACTATTTTAGAAATACATAGTTCCGAAATCTTTAACATCGTTTTCAGAGATACGTTGCTTAACCGAAATAGCGTTTTAGTACACTGGCACACACGCCAAAAATTATGCTTATGAATCGAAGCCACTATACGTCTAGCTGCATACGTAGGGAAGTATGTTCACTTACAGCTTTGTGCGCTTTCTATGACGATATCAAATACAGGTAATTAAGCTACGTACAATTATATTTGTTAAAACGTATGGGCATAATTATTATAATGCTAGGAGTCATTTTAGAATTAAATTAATACTCAAGAAAACAAGCCGAGTAGTTTCAAGCGTAAGTTGCTATTGCTACCCATGGGCATCTACAACAAGGCTCCATCTCTAAGAGGACTGCACGATTGTTGGCCAGTATTAATTTAGTCAGTAATATGTGTCAATTAGCATATTAGTTAGCATTGATTGATTACAGGACTGTAAGGATAGGACTGCTAGTAATATTAGTCCAGTTATTATTTCACTAAAGTGTAATTAGTTTTAGCTAGTATGCATCCTATTAGAGGTTGGTCACAGATGCATTGCTACTCTTGAGGACTGAAACGGGCGCCTCTAGAATACAAGCGGATCGGCATCGACGACGACCGACGACATAAACATAGTTCTAATAATAACTGCTTTGCGGTACAATCAGGAGGAGCTGCTTCCCCGGGCACATTGTATAGGTACCTGTTAAATTAGTCTTTAAAGCCCTTTCGTGTGAAAAGAATTAAGTATAAGAAATACCACATCGGACCTGTTAAGAAAAAGTAGACTTATTTTTAGGTACTACAATCAGCTGTGACGTCACTATGTCACGTAAGTTTATATTACACTAAATATAAGAATTACTAATAATCTTACATTAATACGTGTACATGTTACACTTAATGCAAAAGTAGGCAAATTTCATTTAACGCCACAGAAAATTTTAATTACTTACTTACTCAATGTTCGTGCATCGTAACTAATAGTTAATTGGCGATTAGAGTTTTCAGTTTTAAATTATTGCTTGATTTATTATTGTGTAAAATTCATACATATTAAGGCAATTACTGTTACATGGTTCAAAATTTGGTCATTTCAATCATCTCTATGCTATATTTACTTATTACTATGACTGGATGTCCTACTTGGACTAAGTTCCGTTAGACAAGTACAGTGTAAATATTTATCAGCTTATTATCATAGCATTTACAATTCTGAAGAAATAGGAATTTAAAAAACTTATGTTGCTATTAATTTTTCATTTTATTGTTATTAAATTGGTGCACACTAAGATTTGTGTATTTATTAAAATGTAAACATTTCTTTAACGGGCTCATTTATGAATTCGCTCACAATTTCAATAATGTTTTCATTCCTTTAAATACATAAAATTGGTTAAAACGTTATTTGTCATTGGTCCCGCAAGGTGAAAGCGATTATTTTAACTTGACTTTATCTGCACTGTTGCTATAAAAATCGGAAAATATCAATAGGTACTGTAACTAAACATTAAGTTTTAGAGTTTATTTTAGTACGAGTAGGTATATAGGACAAGATAAGTGTGTGTTCGAGGTCGTATCATGGATACCATACAACTGCATATACTCGTAACCTAAAGCTACTTGAGTGCAACTATGAAAGCAACTTTCATCTTAAAAAAAAAACAAAATGGTTATCACAGTTCAATTGTAATAATTAATGACATTTTTGTTTTGTCGATGCAATTTAAGTTACGTTTGAATGTTATCTTTGAGCGTTCTCTACATTAGAAATATACAATTTCCTTTTAAATTAAAAGTACACAACTAGTCTTATAATACCTGGTGTTATTTCAAGGAACGAGGTACAACTTTAAACTTTTTCTAAAATATTTTTCTAGTAGTAAAATATTTCAGTTAGTTACAAAATTTAAAATTATGCAGATGGGGAATTATTACATTTGTCTTCATATAAAGAAGACTCTCTTCAAGCACACTGTAACGCACATCGTCATTGGATTAATGCTTATTACATTTACATAATATACAAATATTACTTGGCCCCTTAACAATATCTTACAGTACACATCCCAAATAAGAACGATGACAATATTGTACATTTCAATTCAGCAATATGATGCTATTTCGAATTTCTTAACACCCTGTATTATCTCTTAATACCCGTATCGTATGAGTATCTACATAAATTTATTTTCGTAAATTTATTTCTAAAGGTTTGTCGTATTTAAACTTTATTTGTTATTGGTTATTAACAGTTGCTCAACTAGAAAATTTTACGAATATTTTGATTTAGTAGAACTTATTAGTTTCTTGCATCTATCTAAACAAATTGTACAGTTACCAGATAACTATTATCGCATATATATGCCCTATTTAATTATTATCTATTCACCTGGAGATTTCGGCGTTACTAGCTCAGCACAAAAAAGCTTACTAAAATTTATTGGTTTTACATAGGAAACTATAAAGATATCGTAAGATCACGACGATAGCATGCTACAACATTTGAGATTCCGCTGCAATGCTGTCAAGTTTTACACTTTTAAAATCGTAATTTTGTTTAAAACTTAGGAATATGCAAACAACCATTCAATCCCTATGTGGTCAAATATTGATACAGGTATTACATATATACCTACTTAAAAATAGGGTACTATTAGGTATTTATTGCTCCGTTCCCGGATAAAAGTATATTTCTAATGTAGTCTTTAGATTTACGATCTACTTGCTTAATAAAATTGATTGTAAATATTTTTTTATTGTGTAATTATAATAATGAATATAATTTGTGATTATCAGCAAGCAGATCTTAAACGTGCTCTTGTACATATTATATTATTGAACATTTATGCTAAAAGACAACAAACAGTACCGATTAATGGAAAAATACTTTAGGATCTTTTAGAGTGCCTTTAAATTATGTGTATAAAATAAATGGTGTTCAATTAAGACTTCAAGACGTAAAACATAATTCAAATCACTTATGCGGACATTTTTTTATAAATAAGGTACTTAATATAAATCTTTTATATACATTTCTGAAGTACCGAAATTTAAACTTAGAAGCTTATGTCTATATTGTTTTTATGTTTTTTAAAAGCATCGGGACATTGAGATTTAAGCGTAATGGCTATAGTTAATCGTAGACTATTTTAAAGTTAATTTCATAAAGTAGGTACCATGTCTACTCTGAGTCTTTAATTTTTTAAATTTAAACTCTTATACGATCGGAATCAGCGACTTAGATTAGACCACACCATCTACATATTATATCGTTGTACAGTTTATTTTCGAAGTCGCATTGAAGCTCTCTTTTGTTCCGTTTCTTAGGCCATAGGTTCGTGGTTTATATTTATGGCATCTGTATATTTATGGTATCCAGAAGAAACTGACGAGAACTACAGTGTCGTGGAAAATATTGGAGGGGCGTAGCGTAGGATCGTACCATCGAGAAAGATGGTAACGAGTCGTTTAGAGATCGGGTCGGAGAAGATGCAAGTCGACTGCGACATCTCTCCGGTGCGCGCGCGAGCCGCGAGCGCCGCCGGCGGCCGGCGCCGCGTCGCCCAGCAGCGCCGCGTCCTCGCCCTCCCCCTCGCCCTCGCCCTCCCCCTCGCCCTCGCCCTCGCCCTCGCCCCACGACGGAGAGCCCGAGCTGCCGGAGCGGGTGCCGCCCGCTTCCGTCTCCACCTCTACCGAGCAGCTGGCGCAAACCTCTGAAATATTTACTGATATCATTGTAATTTGCTTTTCATTTTTTATTTCGTGTATTATACGAAGGAGGTATGATAGCGCTAAAACACATAAAGTAGCAGTCGATGAGTATTACGTTGTTGCTAAATAGTAATGCCATGTAAATTATATAACTAGGGGTTTTCAAAGGATTTCCCTAAAATTGCTTAAATTCTCAGGAACAACTTGTTTACAATTCTATTAATATCAAATGTGTCTCTAGCTAAATTTTGGTATTTGGTAAATTACTATTCATTGAAATTTTGTACGCAATATTATTTAAGTAGGACTCACTACGTGTTAAAGAGAAAATTCAGTACAGCCAAAGCAACTTGATTTGTTTACAAAAAACTGTTTTTTTAGAATGTGCTCAAATTGACAACATTTTATATGTATGTATACTTCCAGTATCTAAATTGATTTTATTCTAAGGGTACAAGTAATAAATTGCAAAAGTAAAATATCATCTAATTTTGTATTTGTAAAATTCTAATAATGAAATATTGTTACAAACAACTTTGTAACATGTATTTTAAATTTTAATGTATTTGATATAAGTAACTACTTTTAATTGTCTAGTTCCACGATACATGCTGAAATCAATAACAAGTGTCATAATGCTAAAATAAAATGCATCCATCGCAAATAAGTTTTAGTAGGGTTGCTTGTTTTATAAAATTCGATAGCCGAAAATGAATATTAAGAAGTGTTGAGGATAAAAGAATGTTTTACTAATTTTGACTTCGGTAATCAAAGTAGAGAAAACGGATTATAAAAAAAATGGAGTAGGATAATGATAATAATAGTAAACTGCACAAATCAGTATAACAAGAACTGATAGAGTAAGAAGTGTCAACATGTAGGTGTGTTAAAATAATAATGAATAATGCTATAGATCTAAATACGACATTTTCATTATGTACATTCAGGAATGAGGAATACGGAGGGAGCGCAAAGAGAGGCACTATTGTACGAGAACACATTCCACACATCGATAGGGGAAGGTTTAGGACTCACGCAGCCGGCGGCGGCCGATTAGTATGGGGCTCTCCCAAGGTGTCGGTCAGAGAGAAGTCGACGACGAATAGTCTTCATAAGATGCTGCAATTTTGTAACATTCGCATATTTATACCTATGGCAACGACGTTTAATTGGTTAAATTACAGTTCACACTAATCGTTACATAAGCTAAACAGGTCACAGGTTGCATTGCTTAGTTAATGTATACATTGTGGATAATATATTGTATTAATTGGGCAATTTGTAAAACATATTAATTCACACATTCATATCTGTGAATAATAATAATCAAAAACAAAATATTGATATTACTTGCTATAAAATACAGAGCAAAAACAAATTACAAAATTATTTTTCTTTAGGTACACATCGTCAGTGTTTCCTTATTTTACATGATAAATATGTATATAAATATGCATGTATGTATTTTGTAATGCGCGTGCATATTCCATAATGTTGTTTTATGTTCCAGTAAAATATATTAGAAACTAAATTATGTAGATAAAGGCTGAGGAATTGAAGGTAGGTAATCATATTAACCATACCATTGGTGCAAGGCAAGCTATTCCAAGTACGAGTATCTCCACAATTCTAAAGGCCATGATATGTTATTTATTATATCGTACATAATAATATGTCATATGTATGTATGAACAAGATGTACAGATTGTCAGCTCCTACCTGGTCATGTTGAATTCATTCGTAACAAATGTTTGTTTACTCGTACCTGAACTATCGGTTACTAAACGCGGAGGGGTGTCTTCGCGATCGGTGGGAACAACTATCACTACTTCGTCATCTCTTGGAGTTTCGCCACTCCGACTTGACGATGTCCTGAAACGGACGCGACAATACGTCACTGCGATGTGATATTTATCTAAGCTTATAAAGGTCCCATTAATATAAATTATTAAGTATCAAGACATCCGGAAATAATAAATACTACAAATGTACGAATATAATTAAAATTGAAACAGCACCAGAATTAGATGGCGAACCTATTTATATGTCACCGAGCCCAAGTTATTAATATTCTATTATTATCTGAATTGATGACATGAGGATTTGTTTTGCTCTTCATACTTATGAACAAATAAACTTACTTTAGAATAAATGTTAAACTTACTTCACAATAACTTTCTTTCGCATGAATCGTGTCCCTAAGTCGGAATAGCCTCGATGCATTGGTCTTTTGTGCGGCAGCGCTGGCGCGGACGGCGGGGCGGCTTCATAGTTCCTGGAGACGGGCGAGTTCGGCTCCGAGTACTGTTTGTCGGCCAGCGCGGGCCGCGCTCGCGACGGGCCCTCGCCGGACGCGCCACTTTCCGCGCCATCGTTCATACCATTTCTTAATCTCCGCGACGCTCGTCTGTCTTCTTCATACATTTCTAACAAATGATCCAACTTACTTTCTATGTCATCTACCTAAAAATAAACATGTTATGGACCATCTTTATTCACGATATAGTTAGAATAATTTCTGCTAATTGTTAAACTGAAAATAATGTACAGATTAAACTTATAATTAAACTAATGACTTACTTGTCTTTCAATTTTTACTACTCTGGAGGCTAGACTGATTTTAGACGCGTAGACGTCTTTAGCTTTTGAACCTTGCTTGCCAAGAATTTGGTCTAACCTGTGAGCGAAATTATTTTGATGAATGAATTAAAATTATTTTGATTAGTGTTCATCAGTTGTAGCTCTACTATGGAACACTGTTGAGAGCTCGTCTCATAATTCATTCTCAGTCTATACACGATCGATCATGTCTCGTAATTTATCACTTAGCGCGAAAACATTGAAACGAATAATAATTTGTTTACTTTCTAAATAGGCAGCTGTTTTATAGCCCACATAACAGAAGCACATTTAGATAAACAAATTCTAGCCGTGAAAACACTTTTAGATTTTAACACATATGTAGGTACAATATTCAATCATAAGTATTTTAAGTGGCAAAATATTTATCGGATAATATGAGATTGCGATTGGCGTTTTGACATTAAAGCTGTTATCGGAATACCAGTATGAAATAAATAGTATACCAACCTACAGTAGAGATTCAATGATTACAGATATTTATATTTATATACTTTTACTAGTGGACCTGACCACGCGTTGCCGTGGTTATACATGTCAAATGATATTTGACATATTATGTATATATGTCAAATATCATACTTTCAGAAATTTATTTTATGTAAAGATTTATTGACAATTGACATTTATTATTTATTTATTTTATAAAAACTATCCTATCTTTTAAGTTGGATCAAATAATAG